>CABHPP010148954.1:0-53682 GCA_902168425.1 Peromyscus attwateri | reverse complement strand
AAAAAAGACTAGTCATGATATTGCTATACTTGTAGATTAGTGCACCTCTCAACTTTGGTCAGAGCCATGCATTGTTGCAGTAGATGGTGATTATCACAGAGATCCCAAACTGGTCAGAATACACAGAGTCTGATTATGTTATCATCTCAGCTCTAACTAGGGAGATGATAGGTGGCTACAAGGAAACAGTGTTTTTTAGACCCAGCAGGCAGTTTCATTATGAACTCACAAAAGTTGTGACAGTATGCATGGGACCTGTGCAAGCTCAAGCCAGATAAACTCCAACATGGAATGAAGAAGTGTGACACATTTCTACTTTTGTATAAGTTGCCATTTGATAGCTGCCAGAGGTAGAGTGTTAGTATTTTAGGGGAGTTTACCTGGGTAGGTCAACTATACCAAGGTAATGGCAACCCATCCTATAGGACATAGGCAACATAAATTGGGCTTTATGAGTTTAAGAAAAAAAAAAGAGGACACAAAGTTGATCAGGAATAAAGTGGGGGAGTCTGAGAAGAGAAGGGGAATGATGTATTTTATTCAAATACAGTTATGAGGTTTTCTAAGAACTAATAAGAAAAGGAATACACAGTAGAAAAGATTATTTGCTTGTTGTCATAAATAACTGGATGTGACTTCAAAAGTACCATCAACAGAAAGAAAATAGAAAGGTCTTCTTATATCCATCTAAAAGGTTCTGCCCAGCAGGATGATTCACACACTATTCTATACAAAGAATAGGAAGTCAAAACCCAAAATTTATGTGAAATGTCTACAAATAAACAGCATGATGAAAATTAATTGACATTAAAATAATTGGAAAAATATAAATACTTTTCAAAAGAAAATCTACAGATGACCAAGGGTGAATTTTCCAAACCATAAGTCAAAGTCACAATGATTGATCTCTATAGTTGTTAATAAAATGGATATTAGAAAGAAAATGTGTGTTAAAGAACAGGTGAAGTAAAGGGAACCCTGTAACAGTTAGAATGCGTATGGTGACAGTCATTACAGAAGGTACTGTAGAAACTACACCCAGATATTTAGAGCACTAATACATGAGCATACTCATAGTTTAAATAGAAGACAAAAGGAGTTGATGTCAGAGAAATATTTGCAGTACGAAATTCATTGTGACATAATAATAGCAGGAATATGAACATAATAAAAATGTCTACCAACAGAAGAATGTTCAAAGAGGACATTTCCTTCTACTTCCTCCTTCTTTTCCTTCTACCTTCCTTTCTTCCCTCCTCCTTCCTTCCTTTCTTCTTCCCTCCTCCTTGCTCTCTGTGTTTCTCTCTCCCTCCCACTAACTTTATCTTTCTCTATATATAATTTGCTCTTTCTATCCTTTACTTCTCACATTTATATACAATAACACAATAGTAACCAAACAGGTATATATACACAAAAAGGCATCTCACATTTAGGAAAACAATATCTTCAAGGAAATACTTTATTTAAAAGCATATCTATTCATAAAATGGGGAAGGATACAAACAGATCACATTTTACAGGTCATTATCATGACAATGAGGATCATTGCTGCAAATACTCATGCATTCAAATTAAAGAAGAATAAGTGGCCATGTTGTGTTTCATTTATTATTCCTCAGATAGTTTGAATAAAGGATGGAATTTATGAAGATTTAAGAAACTCTGAAGTGAAGGAAGTTAGAATGAGCAGCTAGAGAATCTCCTCAGTAGAAGCCACAGGACCAGTACCTTCTACAGCACAGTGGGCGGCAGCAGCCATAACCATAGCCACCATAGCCACCATAGCCACAGCCATAGCCACAGCCATAGCCACAGCCATAGCCATAGCCTAGGCCACCATAGCCATAGCCCAGGCCTCCATAGTATCCTCCATAGTAACACATGGTGTCAGGAGTGAGTGGACTGTTCAGAGAAGATAAGCAGTAGGTTCCTTGAGTCTGGCTGTCACCATCTGTCAAGGGCCTTTTATACAGCTGGGTTGTTGCTGGGGAAAACCACAGGCATTGCAGCATCACACATCTCTGCACTATGCCTCAGAAAACATCACGAGTTCCCGGATTTACTGGACAGACAAGGCTGCATAACTGAGATAATTGTGCTCCTACCTCAGGTCCCATAGTCAAATATAGAATCTGATGTAATTTTCAGGTCTCTAAGCCATTTTTCGCATAGCTTAATGGAAGAACACAGGATTCTATCAGATGATATAATCATTACATAGTTTTCTCCTTTTTACATGTGTTGGGTTTTCATTACTCCATAGAAAGATCAGTTTTTCCTCTTCTATTTTGTTATTTTAGAATGACTCTTACCTGGAGGAATATGTTTCTTGAGTCTTTCTCATGAACAGTCAGCTAAGTATTGCTTATGTTACTTGCTACTTGGTGGGTAGGTGCCATCTTGTATTAATATATTTGGATTTATTCCTAAGCACTTTGTTTTCATTACATGTTGCTTCAAAATCAGCTAAAAATATAAGACTATTTAATGTGCATAACATGTAGATACTGTGTGTTTCCCTTATAGATCCCATGTGAAGGTCTTGAATGTGTAACCATGAAAGGCATTATGTTTTTTTTTTTTGGTTGTTGTTGTTGTTGTTTTTGGTGAATCAAGGTCAATATTTATAAACTTCTTTTGAAATAATGGTCACATGAGCTTTACAGAGAAAACAGAGATATGTAACTTTATGAGATTTACTTAGCGATTGTCAGCCTTGCACTGTCCCATGAGAGACCCAATCTTGTGGGAATGAAATAGGTAGACAGAGTGAAGATCATGGCACAATATGGTCATTCAGCAACTACACATATCC
Source organism: Peromyscus attwateri (assembly GCA_902168425.1). NCBI lineage: Eukaryota > Metazoa > Chordata > Mammalia > Rodentia > Cricetidae > Peromyscus > Peromyscus attwateri. The sequence continues at coordinate 50,864 of CABHPP010148954.1, read as the reverse complement.
AGTCATCTACTCAAACACACAAGTGTTTACACCACACACAGACATGTCAGAAATGTACATATATATATATATATATATATATATATATATATATATATATATACACATGTACACCCAAAGAAGTTCTATGTACAATTGCCAGAATATGCTTCAGAATATGCATGCACACCATGCACAAAATTTAGATTTAATTCCCTGTATAGTCCCCTCAAAAAATGAAAGCAAAAATGAAATAAAAACTGTATAGATTCCTTGGGAAACCAGAAAAGCCATCTGTACTTTGTCTCAGTTTATAGCTGATGGAGGGAATATTGGTATGAAAGGTGAAAAACCATCATTGAAATGTTTAAAGTTTGAACTTTTCACACATTTACCAAAATACATGTTTATCTAAAATAAAATACATGTAGCTAAGTATTTAGTCAGGGAGTTTGACAAAGAGACAAATCTATGTAAATGAGGTGGCTTCATGGTAAATGTAGCTACTGAACAATTTCATGAGAAGGTTTCCCTCTGATATCAGAGTGTCCAACATGAAATTCTTGGCAGACACAAATACTCTCGGTGGTAGAGTCTTGATCATTATGTAATAAAACCAGTCTTGCATATCTAGATATGAAGAAACTGTCTGTATCTGAAAGCATACATAAAATAAAAGTATAAATGAAAGGAATATACATGGACCTGAATCCACAGAATTACTGTAACATTACATGGGATATGCAAAGGGAATACATATTTGAAGAATCACAGCTAACATTCACAAAATATGTGACATTTGGCTTTTAGGTCTGAATTAACTCACTGTTCCTGCTTTATCCATTCAGCTGTAATTTTCACAACTTCACTTTTCTTAACAGTTGGATCATGTCCCTTTGTGTAACTATAACACAGGTTTAATATAAATTTATCTGTAGATGGGCAGCAAGGCTATCTCTATTTCCTGGATATATTGAATAGAGCAGCAATGATCATGGATAAGGAAGTATACGATGACACAGAGTACTTTGTGCTTATGTTCAAGCATGGTATATCTGGATCATGTAGTAGACCTATTTCTAAGGGTTTTTTTTATGTGCTTTTGAAAAATAATCTCCACATCTATTTCCACAGTGGCACACCAGTTTGTACTCTCACCAACTGCAAACAAATGTTTCCATTTCTCCAAATCTACACCAGTATTTATGGTCAGTTGTGCTTTTCATCTTAGCCATTCTGACTGAGGTAAGAAGACATTTCAAAGTAATTTTGATTTTTATTTCCATGAAGGCTATTGATGCTGAATATTTTTAAAAATATTTCTCAAATTTTTTTATTTCATCACTTGAGAGGCACCTGTTTAGTTCCATATCTCTTTAATAATTTGGTAGTTTTGTCTTGATGTTATGTTTTTGAGGTCTCAGTGTATTCTAGATACTAACCTTCTCTTTGATGTATACAAGTTAAAGCTTTCCCTCATAATTTAGGGCCCCTCTTTACTTGAATGATGGTGTTATTTGCTGTACAGAGCTTTTCAGTTTTATGAGGCCATATTTATATGTTGTTGCTCTTAAGCTCTGACTTATTGTGGTTCTATTTCAAAAGTACTTTCCTATGGCACTAAGTTCATGTATTATAATTTATCAGATACCACTGATCAATGCTTCTATATTTAATGTCTGTATCATGCTGTTTATTAATATAGCTTTGTAAATGTCAAGATATTAGTAAGGGACAATGTGCTTGTGTCTGTGGGGGGTGCTCTCAAGGGAGTTGAAGTTGAGTGCTGGGGTATCAACAGGTAAGTTATAATGGGAGAGGAAGAGTTACTAAGGTTGGTGGATGGAATACAGGAAAAGAGGGATCACTAACAGTAAGGACCCTACAGGAATGTGATATATGTGATATGGAATGCTGTTTGCTGCTGTATAAGCTTCCATATATATATTCCATATATTATACATGTATATTTATATTCATATTTTTTATATACACACATATGCATTTTATATATACATGTTTTTATATTTACACACACACTCACACAACACACACATACACACATATATATTCAAAATGGAGTTATCCTATAATGGGCCAACAATACCCATAGTAGACATCACAGGCTATCAAATAAAAATCCCATTGCCCGGAATGGTTTACTTCTTTTGGAATTCTTTTTTTTTTTTTTTTTGAGACAGGGTTTCTCTGTGTAGCTTTGTGCCTTTCCTGGAACTCACTTGGTAGCCCAGGCTGGCCTCGAACTCACAGAGATCTGCCTGGCTCTGCCTCCCGAGTGCTGGGATTAAAGGCGTGAGCTACCACTGCCCAGCCTCTTTTAGAATTCTTGTGGGGTCCAATGGACCTCCAAATATTACTGGCTATTGTCAATGATATTGTTTACTTCCAGAACCTCACAGTTGCTGAAGATATGAGTCACAGAACATGGAGAAATCAAGCTTGTACTTATGTGGAAGCTTCATACCTATTTTGTAGCTTTCTTAGCCTTGTAAGTTGTATGCACACTACTGGAAGATAAAATATGTTATCAATTTTAAATGGTTGTGAACTTTATGAGGTTAAAAAATGACTGTTCTGTCTATATATGTGCATAGCTGTAATAAGGACACGAAGACCTTGTGTTTAATAAACTTTTTTTCTGATTGACTCTACATTCCATTTCAAAAGATGCAACCCATACATGGCACCATTACTAGGCCCCCGAGCCTGTAGCTAGAACCTACTAGTAGGAATCTGTTAATTTGTCTTGGCGTCAAACAGACTCCCAATGGTATTGTTATGCTCATAGATTAGTACACCTCTCAACTTTGATCAGAGCCAAGCCTTGTTGTGGTGGATGATGATTAACATGAGATCCAAAACTAGTCAAAATGCACAGAATGAGACTCAGAAATCCTCAGCCCTAAAGAGGACACACACACACACACACACACACACACACACACACACACACACACACACTGGTGGTAGGGATAGATCAGGTATAATTGCTGGCAATGCATGACTTCAAGTAAGCAATGTTTTCCAGACACAGAAGGCAGTTCTTCATATGAACTCACAGTAGTTTAGTGTGTGCACAAGACCTATGCAAGCTCAAGCCAGCTAAAGTCCCAACATGGAGTTGGGAGGTGTTTATGAATTTCTGCTTTAGCTAAGGAGCTGTTACCATTTGATAACTGACAGTATGTGAGGAGTCAGCTTCGATGAGGTCATGTTCCTGACTAGGTCATCCACACTCCAGGTGATGATTACCCATCCTATACGATATAGGCAACCTAAATTGGACTAGACTAGTTTAAGAGGAAAAAAAAAAGATGACACAAGTTTGTTGGACATAAAGTGGGGTAGTCTGAGAAGAGATAGGGAAAGACATTAATTTCATCCAAATATATTATATGAAGTTTGCCAAGAACTAGTAGCAAAAGGGAATACATAGTGGAAAAGATTCTTTTCTTCTTCTCATAAATGACTGGATGTGACTTCAAAAGCACAAGCAACAGAAAGAAAATTGAAACATCTGTTTGAACCCATCCTATGAGGTTTGACACAGCAGCACAATCCACACACTACTCTATACAAAGAATGGGAATTCAATGACCAAAAAATTATGTGGAATATCTACAAATAAACTGATGTTATAATTGTTAGAGAACTGTTATAAACATTTTTCAAAAGAAAATCTACAGATGACCAAGGGTAAATTTTCAAAATCGTAAGTCAAAGTCACAATGGGATTATTCTCTATAGTTGTTAATAAAATGGACATTAGAAAGAAAATGGGTGCTAGAGAACATGTGAAGTCAAGGGGAGCCTCTACACAGTGAGGATGTGTGTCGTGACAGTCATAGGAGGCCTTTTGGATACTCTTCTCAAGATATTTAGAGAACAAATGTGATAGTTTTCAAAGTTTAACTAACAAAAGGATTTGTTCTCAGAGAAATATCTATCAAATTCATTGTGACATCATAATAGCAAAAATATGAAGATAATAAAAATGTCTGCCAATAGAAGAATGTTTAAAGAGAACATTCTCCTTTTCCTTTCTTTCTTTCTTTCTTTCTTTCTTTCTTTCTTTCTTTCTTTCTTTCTTTCTTCCTTCCTTCCTTCCTTCCTTCCTTCCTTCCTTCCTTCCTTCCTTCCTTCCTTCCTTCCTTCTTTCTTTCTTTCTTTCTTTCTTTCTTTCTTTCTTTCTTTCTTTCTTTCTTTTTTCTTTCTTTCTTCCTCTCTCCCTTTCTTCCTCTTTCCTCTCTTTCCTTCTTTCTCTTCTTAATTCCTCTCCCATTTATACACAATAACACATATGTAACCAATCAGATATAAATGCATAAACATACATTCCGCATTTAGTAAGATGATAGGAAAACAATATTTCAAGGAAATAGTTTATTTAAAAGCATATATTTTCATAGAGTGGTGAAGAATTCAAACAGATCACATTTTACAAGGCATTATGGTGACAAAGAATAACTTGTCTGCAAATATTCATGCATTCAAATTGAAAACAGGGAATTGAGTGGCCATGTTGTGTTTAATTTATTTTTCCTCAAATAGGTAATCATGAGGTTGGAATTTATGAAGATTTAAGAACCTCTGAAATGAAGAAAGTCGGAGTGAGTAGCTACAGAATCTCCTTAGTAGAAGCCACAGGACCAGTACCTTCTACAGCACAGTGGGCGGCAACAGCCATAACCATAGCCACCATAGCCACCATAGCCACAGCCATAACCACAGCCATAGCCACAGCCATAGCCATAGCCTAGGCCACCATAGCCATAGCCCAGGCCTCCATAGTATCCTCCATAGTAACACATGGTGTCAGGAGTGAGTGGACTGTTCAGAGAAGATAAGCAGTAGGTTCCTTGAGTCTGGCTGTCACCATCTGTCAAGGGCCTTTTATACAGCTGGGTTGTTGCTGGAGAAAACCACAGGCATTGCAGCATCACACATCTCTGCACTGTGCCTCAGAAAACATCACGAGTTCCCGGATTTACTGGAGAGACAAGGCTGCATAACTGAGATAATTGTGCTCCTAGATCAGGGTCCCAAGTCAAATCATGGGGCTCTCATGTGAAATCCTGGTTCCATTTTCAAGACTGCCTCATTCTATATTTAACTTACTAAATATTTATAAATGTACTCTGTGGTACAATTCAAATAATAAAATATTTTAATGTTTTTAATATTTATTTATTTTCTAATTTTATATAGGGAGTTTTAATTGTTTTGCTAATGTGGGATAAATGTTATCTTGAAGAATATATTTTCTGAATCTTGTGTATGTTATTGTTAACTCAGTGGATGTATATATATATCCTACATAACCATGGTTCAGATTTATTCTGAACTCAATGATTTCATGTATGTATTATTTTTAAATCTCCAGAAAATTAAAGACTATTTTATGATTACAAATTATGTATATTGTTTCATGCTTCTGTTTGTCATCTCACATGTAAGTGCTACAGATGTATTTGTGAAATAAACTGTTCTCCTTGCCTGCTCCCTTCTTATTTTTTTTTTATTCTAAAGAAGGTCACAGTTGTTTTAGAAACATCAGTGGCATGACTCTTTGAAGTTTCTGGAGTTTTCTGGAGCCACACTCAAGGTCTAGAGCATTTGATAGCATCCACAAAGCCCTGAGCTCTCTCCCCAGCTCTCTCCTAATCCCAGTGTGTAAGTGCTCAGACTCTAAAATGCACCCAATAGAGTGTGGATTTTTTTTCTTGCACTTCAGTTTGAATATGGTCCTTGCAGTATTAATGTAAACAGGGTAACAAACAATGATAAGATACAATTTCATTTAGTTTAAAATTTTACTACATAAATTTAAAATACATTTGATAAAATGAATTAAACCCAGTGAAGAGCACAGCTCAATGACCTAGGTATGGTATCTCATACCTGTACTGTTTGCCTTCGGGATGCTGAGGCAGAAGCTTCTGCTCAAAAATTTGAGGCTGTCCTGGGCTACATAGTTAGTTCTTGGCCAACCTGAGAGCCTATCTCATAAAAATATAGTATAATAAGTTTGACAGTAAAGTAAAGATAGCTATACAGATGAGGTACAATTTACATAAAGGTAGACATCAGAGGACTTCTTAAGCAGAACCTCCCGCTCTTACTTTACAGTGGCTGAGTGTCAAATTTCTCCAGATACAATCTCTGTCAGTAGTAGACTTTGTTTTCTTTGAATATGAAATTAGTTACAGATGTGTAGATATGATGAAACACCCTCTCCCTCTTATTTCCGTATTCTTATAGTCTTTAAACACCTAAGTTGAGCGAAATGTATGGGTGTATCTTTCTATTATCTGTCTGTCTGTCTATCATGTATCTATCTTTTTATTATCTATCTATCTATCTATCTATCTATCTATCTATCTATCTATCATCCATCTACCTATTATCTATCTAATGTATCTGTCGTCTCTCAATTAATCATCTATCTATCCATTTATCTATCATATATATATATATATATATATATATCTTATATACTTCCAGTGCTAATTTTAACAGTTCTGTATGATTTAAAACCTTACTATCTGGAACCATTGTAGACATTTTGATAGGGGATTTACAGAGTTACAAAGGACATTTTATATAAGCTATTAAGATAGAGCTTGTTAATGGACATTAGCTTTAGTTTTTCCTTTAAAATGTTTGGTTCGGTTTAAGTTTATGTTGATATATATATCAACAAAGAAAGGTTTAGATATAGAAAATGATTTCCATGTCCTCTTTGTCAAGATTCTCCATTTTTTCCAGTTACAGCATCTATTGTTCCTTTTACTGTTGTATTTCTCCCCATTCCACCACCTCCATCATGTGACTGATGTCACCGTGTGTCACAACCCTGGAAATGTTACTGTCCCTTGTGTGGCTTTCAGAGGCATCACGATGACTCTTTAATTGTGTGGTTGGGGACTCACTCCTCCAGCACAGCCTCATTCTCTGGCGTTCCCTCTTGTTTTGCGTTGCCTTAGGACTGCTGCAATCACTTTTTAAGAACAGAGGATTGGGTCCATTTTTCATTTTTTTTTCTCTCACTTGAGAACAGAGATAGATTATTCAGGTATGGAGATATTTATTCATAGAAAATCTAAACCAGCAATTAGAGAAAGTTTTTCAAGAACAACTATAATTAATATTTTGCGTGTCATTTACTGCCTGGCTCGGGATCCAGTAGTCAAAGAAGAGATGGTTGGAAATAGGAAGGGCATAATGAATAACGCTGAGTTTCCATGGTGGAACAGGCAAGATATCCTGTAGTAATCTTTTCTATGTATCCCAGTGAAAAGATATCAGTGTTTTCACGCTGCACTCAGGATAATTTATTCATTAATCTACTTTTAAATGAAGGACGTTATCTAAATAAAGTGATGTATATAAATCAAACAGCATCACTTTTCTTAGAGTGACAGGAAGGTCGAATGAAGGACAGGCCATGCTTGAGCTGAGCCTTCCGCTCTGTGGTGATGAATTGAGTTCACCTCATTACCTGCCACACAAACTGATTCCATGAAGTTGAATAAAACAGGCATTCTTTCAATGTGTGCACTTATTTCTAGAAAGTCTGCTTTTAACTGCTGTGCCTTGCAAGGCATAGGGATTGCCTTAACTGATGAGAATGAAGACATGACAGGCATACATAGGCACATATACAGAAAAGCTGGGATCGGGTGGGACATGCTCTCTGAGATGCAACAACATCTGCTGAGATAGCCTGAAAGAGGAGGAGGCAGATTAGCTCATGTTGGTTGGGAGCAGTCTCCAGCTACAGGCATCAGAGATAGCATGGAAAGGGAAGAGGTAGATTAGCCAATCTTAGTGGGGAGCAGTGTTCAGCTGCATGCATCAGAGATGCAGGTGATGCTTTCTGCACACACTGTCAACATCTGTTCTTGTGGCAGGGGAAGGTCTTACCCTTCCTCTGAGCCTGACCCAGGGAGGCTTTGCCGTTCCTGTGGGTCTGAAGCACTGGGATCCTTGACGTGGGTGTGCTCATGTCTATAATACACATTCACTCAGGACTTCAACTACTACCTTCATTTAATCACGGAAAAACACATAAAGGAGAAATGTACCTTAAACAACCAAGAAAATTGAACACGCAAGCTGAACGTTTTCGGAATAAATTTTAAAGAAATGGAAGGAAAATTTCTCTTTGAAGCTATTTATTAGTCTTAACAAATGCCAAAGTAATAACTCCTCAAATGAAACATGTTTTATGAATGTTGAAATCTCATATGAGAAACTTGCTAGCATTGAAAGATTAAACAGCACTACAATGTTCCTGCTTTTACTGTTCAGCAAGACAATAAAGTTATTTATGCCATGGATGGACATTTGGGAAATGTAGGAGGTGGTAGGACAAAGAGTTCTACAGTCCAAGCAGCTCCAGACAGTTCTCAGTAGAATGTGTAGGACCAGTATCTCCCACAGTAACATGGGGGGGTGGGCAGCAGTCATATCCATACCTGCCATAGCCATAGCCCACGCCACACAACAGCAGTCATAATAGCTCATGGATTTGAGAGCGGAAGGGTTCAGTTGAGCAGATTGCAATTTCCTCTTTGTGAATGTCACCAGCTGCCTGTGGCTTTTCAACAATTTACATTTTGGGAAGGGCAAGCCACAGGAAGGTGTTAGCTTCATGCTTGACATTAATTCATATTTTTAACTTTTAGGATGCACAGTTTAATAGGGACACCAACGCTTTCATAGTTAAGAATCCTTTTGGAATTACGTCAGGATCCCAACAGCCCAAGCAGATACATTTAACAAGAAAATTTGTGATATGTGAATGCCCAGTCATGAAACACTATGCTTTTGTTAGTTAAACGTCTATGACAAGTCTCACTGGAGGCACATTGTCCTTGAGCTTTGTGCTCTATTTTGTTATATGCTTTTCATTTCACAGCAGTAAGAGCATTTAGGATTTATTAGTGTCTCTGTACAGAGTTCATGACCAGAGACATTAGTGTAGCTACAAAGCTAACAAAATACCTATTCGTCATTAGTATGTAAATAATTGTGTCTTCTAGATAAGTGCTGGCCATGAATATTTAAGCAGAATGTCCGTAAGTCCCTCTGTTATTTTACTGCCATCTCTTCTTTCACCTTGAAATTTGTTCGGCAGTGTCTTGCTACTTGGTATCTAGGTGGCTTTATTACTGAACTGTGTATGGAATTTTCCATGAACTTATTTATTAATGAACCTTTAAAATTGTAAGTTTCTCCCTTGTGTGAAAGAATAACTTTGTAATATAAAATCCACATTGTTGTCTGTTCTCTGTTCAAGACTGAGATATTGATCATGTTCCAATTCCAATCTAAATACAGATATGATATTTCCCCAGATCTCCCTGCATGGGTCTAATGTCTTTACTGGCCTACTCAGATACTCTTGGGCAGTAGCATGTTAAGGGCAGAAAACAAGGGTCAGGCTGTGACCCAGTGCTAGAGTTGAAAGACTGTCATTTCTGGGAGCTAGTGATACCTATTGCAGATGTGAGCTTCCTATTTCATGAGGTCTGGTGTCTCCTAAGTAATATTATTTTCCATGTTCTTCTTTTAGTGGACATATTTTCTTTTCAGGATGGATATAAAAGTATATATTTTATGTTATACATTAACAATGAATAACCTGAATTTAGTGAATTTAATAAACAAAGAAGAAATTTAATTAGAGAAGTAAAAATTACAAAATAGTTCTGAAAGACATTCAATCTTTTGCTTGTATATGGCAAAGATTAATATTGGTAAGCTGGTAGGGATCCTCAGATGATCTGCAGTTTCAATATAATCCATGGCATAATCTTAGTTGATATCACAGGAATGCTGAGCATGACTTTAAGATTTTTTTTTTGAATATTTAAGAGAAACAACAGGTAAGGCAATGGTCAAAAGTAATAAAGTCAGAGGCTTTACAGCTCTCAACTATAAAACAGTACAAACTACAAGGGTTGGGGTCTCGCAAATTTAGAATTTGAATAACACACATACTACTCTCTTAGAATTTAATCCCGTGTGTGTGTGTGTGTGTGTGTGTGTGTGTGTGTGTGTGTGTGTGTAATGCTGGAAGTCCAGTAATTTATGATGAATTGATTTTCATGAAGAAAATCTGGTGGAAAGAATATACTATTCTAAACATATAGTACTGTTACATTTGAATACTTCAATAGAAAAAAATCGTTAATTTTTTTTACATTTATATCTTTGATTCCTCTTTGAGTTAAATACTTGTAGGATAGAAAAATATTCCCATTCATGACTTTTGTGAGTGAATATCCAATTTTAGTAATGCCATGAATATTCTAAATTCAGTCATGAAATGTTCCATGCCTAAGTTTCATAAACCCAGGTATTAGAATCATTCTGCATTGTGAAAACACAGTAGTAATATGGTGTGTTCGAAGAGCCTCAGTACTGTATTCTCTATTGACAATTATTCACTTCTCTCTCCTTTTCTTTTCTCCCATGTGTATCTACTGACAGGTAGCTGCAGCCCCCAATTATCTGCTAGGAACATCTGTGGTGGATTCTTCAGTGACAGGTTTCAGAGGAAGATTCAGAGCTAGAAGGGTGGCAGGTTCTATATTATTTCATTTGTATTAGCAAAAATTGCATGACCTTTGGCACATGTTCTTTTTAAAATATGTTATGAAAATCACTTTGTTTGTGTATCTCTAACAGCTTTGGCTTCCTGTGGAAGTTATAATGTGGCTCCCAAAGCTTCCTTAGTCAAATAAAACAGCAGTGGATTTGATAAATCAAATAAGCACCCCCACGTTTGAATATACATTTATTTATCTGGATTAAGCCACCATCTTCTAAAAATAGACAAAATAATCTCTTTTCTTAACCAAATTTTGCAAAAGTCCGTTAACAATGTGTTCATATGTGTGAGGAATCACTGAAACTCTTCTGCACAGAAAAATGAGTGGCAGTCCGAAGATAACCTGTATGAAGCAACAAAATAAATGTTAGACAGGAGAGTGATAACCCAATTGATCATAGAAGATAAATGCCCAAGACTTGCAGAAGCCTATATGTACAAATTACAACAAGCAGTTTCATTATATTAAATTTTAATTTCTTATCTTAAAAGATCAGCCTCTTTCATTCCAGTTAAGGAAGAGATATCCCAAAGAATAGGTCTATATTTAATGAAAGAATTTTTTATTTTAAAATGTGGAAACGTTCCTCTCTGTTAAAAAAGGGTTAAAAGGAGTTAACTATCTTAATGATTTGTATCACACAATAAAATCAGGCCACTCAAATACATATCGAATAGAGTGTTGAAAACAGAACAAGAATTTTATTTCTTTAGAATAAATGTAAATTATTTATCTTTTGAGAATTCTGTAAGTGGACACTGTGTTTACATCAGTCCCACCTCTTCTTCCCCCCCCCCACTCTGATATCTCCCATGCCCACTTGCATCTTAAAGCCCCAAGATTTGACTGTGAAATCCTGACATAGAGCACAATTATCTCAGTTATGCAGCCTTGTCTGCCCAGTCAATCCGGGAACTCGTGATGTTTTCTGAGGCACAGTGCAGAGGTGTGTGATGCTGCAATGCCTGTGGTTTTCCCCAACAACAACCCAGCTGTATAAAAGGCCCTTGGCAGATGGTGACAGCCAGACTCAAGGAACCTACTGCTTATCTTCTCTGAACAGTCCACTCACTCCTGACACCATGTGTTACTATGGAGGATACTATGGAGGCCTGGGCTATGGCTATGGTGGCCTAGGCTATGGCTATGGCTGTGGCTATGGCTGTGGCTATGGCTGTGGCTGTGGCTATGGTGGCTATGGTTATGGCTGCTGCCGCCCACTGTGCTGTAGAAGGTACTGGTCTTGTGGCTTCTACTGAGGAGTTTCTGTAGCTGCTCACTGCAACTTTCTTCACATCAGAAGTTTTTAGAAGTTGTCATAAATTCCAACCTTATACTAAACTTTCTGAGGAAAAATAAACAAAATACAGCATGCCCATCATTCCTCATCTGTATATTGACAGAGTGACAGCTTGCAGAGAAAATCTTCGTTGTATTCATAATGTCTTTTAAAAATGAGATCCAGTTAGATTCTTACCTATTGTATTAAAATAATTTCGCTTTAAATAAACCATTTCACTGAAAATATTGATTCCTTTGGTTTTGCTTATTAATCTCCATCAATATGGGATGGGTGTCTGTGTACTCCTGGCTACTTGGTCACAAGTATGTGTGTGTGTGTGTGTGTGTGTGTGTGTGTGTGTGTGTGTGTGTGTGTGTTGTTGTTGTTGTTGTTGTTAAATAGGAAGAACATGGGGAAAGAGTAGGAAAGAAAAGTAGAGAGAGAAAGAAATATTTCCTTTGAACATTCATCTATTATTGAGAGACACTTGGTTGTTCTCATATCTTTGTAATTGTGAGTAATGTTACAATGAATTTGGTAGGACAGATATTTTTCTAAGGTCACAACCTTTTGTTTTCTAGTTAAAATTTCAGCAGTATCACAAGTTAGTTTTGTGAATATTTGAGGAACTGTCTACATAGTATTTTCTACAATGGCTGTCATCACACCCATTCTCACAGAAGAGAGGGTTGGTTGGCTTTCCTTCACATGTTTGCTAATACCCATATGCTTTCAAAGAGCCATTTTATTAACAGCTGTTGGCTAAATTCTTATCATGACTGATTTGTAATTTTGAGATATTAGTGAAATGGAACCTTATTTTGCCCTTTGGTCATCTGAGATTTCCAAACTCTGATCTTGTTAGCATCAGCTTACTATCTTCCTGCTGCTTAGCTAGAGATACTACCTAGTTTTGGTTATTAATCACCTATTTCTTGTATATATTGGTTTTCTTTTCAGTTTTCATAACCAAATTGATTCTTAGAGTAAACATTAGTTCTTTGAGAATTTCATAAACTGTGTTTTGGTCATATTTACCCTTCTCTGCAATTCTCTCCTAGATCTACGCTCCTTTTTCCTCCTGTCCATACTACTTTGTATAGTGGTATTCTATTTGTACTGAAATGTGATTTTATTTGTATGTTAATAAATAAAGTTGCCTAGGGGTCAGAGCTATTAGCAAGCCATAGCGAAAGCCAGGGTGGTGGTGGTGCACGCCTTTAATCCCAGCACTTGGTAAGCAGAGCTAGGTAGATCTCTGTGTGTTCAAGGATACAGCTAGCATTGGAGACACACGCCCTTAATCTCAATACCAACCATAGAAGACCTGGAGGTCTGGACAGAGAGGCAGTAACGAGACAGCCACATAGTTAGGTTTATAACCAATGAGAAGGAAGAACCAGAACTCTTTATAAGACGAACGCACAGGAAATACCTCCCTTTTTTCGGAGAGCTCTCTTGGCGGGAGAAGCTAGCTGGCGGAAAGCGGGTAAGGCTTCTGGCTCTGACCTCTTGGGCTTTCACCTTTACATTGGCTCTGTGTTTCTTATTTAATAAGGCGGTCGGTTACATCTACAACTTTGAGTCAGTTTTTTGTTGAGCTATCATTTTGAAAAATGCTTTCTTTTCTTTTTTGACATAATAATATAATTATATTAAATATACCTGCTTGATTTGTACTACCTATATACTGTAGGATGTGTGGCTATCTGTGGGAGCATGGTTGACCTCCCTAGGGTCACACGCCTAAAGAAACCATCTTCTAGCAGCTATCAGTTTCCAACAGCTCCTTAGCTAGTAGTGGGACCTTGTGTACACCTCCTTTCTCCATGTTGGGATTTTGTCTGGTTTGAGCTTGCACAGATCTTGTGCGTTTGTCACAACTGCTGTGAGTTCACATGTGCACGCTTCTTGCTGTGTCTGGAAAGCAATGTGTGCTTGTATTCATCCATTGCCTCTTGCTTTTACAATCTTCTCCTCCCTCTTCTGTAAACAATGATACCAGATCTTTGTGAGGATGGGGTATGATATAGATGCCCCATTTATGGCTGAGTATTCTACAGTGTCTTATACTCTGCTCATTGACCAGTCATGGGCTTTTGCAAGAATCAACATCTACTGCAAAAAAAAACTTCTTTGAAGAAGATTTAGAGGTGCACCAGTCAGTGGGCATAATGATAAGACGTTGTTAGTCTTTAATGTTGTGTTCATTTAGCAGCATAGTAATAGGAGGTTTCCTCTAGGTCCAAGCACATGTCCAGCCATAGGTTCTTGGCCTGAGAATGGTACCAAGTATGAATTTCATATGATGAAGAGTGCCCTACATCCACTTAACTGGTCCCTGATTCCCATGCTGTTCCTACAGCTATTGAACAAGTGGGTGTGTCTTGTCAGGCCAGATGTTACCGTGGCTTGCAGGGTTTACAGCTATAGAAGACCCATGGCTACTTTTCCCCTTATGTAGAATACATAGAAGTTACTCACTCATAAGTGGATACTAGATGTAAAGCAAAGGATAACCAGACTGCAACTCACAATTCCAGGGAGGCTACCTAGTAAAGAGGACCCTAAGAAAGACACAGAGATCACCCAATGACAGAGAAATGGATGAGATCTACATGAGCAAACTGGTGGTGGTGGGGTAATGGAGGGCAAGGGTCGGGGAAAGAGAGCTTAGGGGAGCGGGAGGTACCAGCTGGATCAGAAGCAAAGTGGGAGAATGGGGAGGGAGATACCATGATGAATGAAGACCCCAGGGGAATAAGAGGAAGCAGAGTGCTAGAGAGGTTCCCAGAAATCCACAAAGATACCTCCACTGTAGACTACTGGCAATGGTCGAGAGAGTGCCTGAGCTGACCTGCTCTGGTGATCAGATGGCTGAACACCCTGGCTGTCATGATAGAACACTCATCCAGTGACTGATGGAAGCAGATGCAGAGATCCATGGCCGAGCCCTAGGTGGAGCTCCTGGAGCACAATCTGTGAGAGAGAGGAGGGATTATATGAGCGAGAGATATTGAGACCATGATTGGAAAAAGCACAGGGACAAATAGCCAAACTAGTGGAAAAGCATGAACTGTGAACCAATGGCTGAGGAGCTCCCATGCAACTGGACCGGGCCCTCTGGATAAGTGGGACAGTTGTGTAGCTTGAACTGTTTGGGAGGCCCCCAGGCAGTGGGACCGGGACCTGTCCTTGGTATATGGGCTGACTTTTTAGAGCCTGGGGCCTATGCTGGGACTCTTTGCTCAGCCTTGGTGTAGGGAAGAGGAGACTGGACCTGCCTAGTCTGAGTCTACTAGGCTGGGCTGAATCCCCAGGGGAGACCTTGCCTTGGAGGAGGTTGGAATGAGGGGTGGATTGGGGGGGGAGGGCTAGGGGGTGGGAGGAGGGAGGACGGGGGAATCCGTGGCTGATATGTGAAATTAAGTTAATTATAAAATGAAAATATTAAATAAAAAAGAAAGAAAATGTTAAAAAAAAAGAAGTTTCCACAACTTTGGAAACTAGCTAGTAGGGCTAACACTTCCATGTAATTACCTGACTGATCTTTCCGTGTTCTGTGACTCAGGAATTTGCTGTCTTCAGCAATAAGATCTTACCATCAAGTCTTTGAAGCTAAACAAGAGGATTGGCAAAAGTCTGTCATTTTGGGGGTGTCTGTGATATCTTTATAGCCAACTGTTATGGAAAGGCTAACCCATTGTTGGCACAGGGCCTCTTATTTCTTAGCCTGTAGTGTTTTACCTTTAGTTCCTCCTCCTTGCTGCCCTCCTGCCCCCCCTCCCCGTTCCCATTCTACTTTTCTGCCTTACACATTTATATTAATCCATTCTACTTTTACTCTCTTCAAAGCCCTGCCCCCCCCACATGTCCTCTTAGTAATTTCCTGACCTCTACAGATCTATAACAATAAGAATGGCCAGGTGTTGGCATAACAGTAGACACATCGATAGAGAAGAAAGTAGGCAAAGCACTAGAACTCACTGGCACAGGGAGAGACTTTTAGACTAGAAATCCAAGAAGCACAGTTGTTAAAACCAAAAACCGACAAATGAGAACTCAAAAAACTAAAGCTTCTGTACGGCAAAAAGACATCATTATTTGAGTGAAGAAGCATCCCATATAATGGGAAAATCTTTAATGGCTATACTTCCAATAGATGCCTAGTATCTAAAACATACAAAGACCTCAACAAAACTGAACATCAAGAAAACAAACTACTCAATTATAAAATAGGATGTGGAACTAAACAAACATATCTCAAATGATGAACTATAAATGCATGAGAAACATTTTAAAACTGTTCAGCATCGTTAACCATCAGAGAAATGCAAATGAATATTATCTTGAAATTTCTTCTTACTCCAGTTAGAATGGCTAAGATGGAAAACACAATTGACTGCAAATGCTGATGTGGAGTTAAAGAAAGGAAACACTGATTTGTTGCTCATGGAGTGCAAACTGGCTCAGCCACTATAGAAATCAGTATGGGTGTTCCTCAAAGTCTAGAAAAAGGTCTGCTACATGATCCAGGTATACTAGGCTTGGCTGTATGCAAAGGAATCTACATTTTACTACAAAATTACCTGCTTATTCATATTCATATTCATTGCTGCCCTATTCACATACATCCAAGAAATGGGAGCAGCCTAGATGACCATCTACAGATGAATGCATAATGCAACGTGTTAAATATACTCAATGTGATATTTAGTTGTTAAGAAAATGTAATTATGCAATTTTCAGATAAATAGAGCTGAAAAATTCATTCTGAGTGAGGTGACCCAGACCCAGAAAGTCAAATGTCATGTGTTTTCTCTCACTTCTGAATGTTAACTTTGATTCTTCATATATGTGAGTTTAACTTGGTATATCCCAGACAATTTTATACAAGTTCTGTGGATTAAAGCTTATGTTTATTCCTTTCACTTAAAATTTTATTTTCATACACTGTTTGGTTTTATATACAGGCTCTTCCTATATATGCAAGACTGGTTTGTTATATAATGATCATAATTATATCACTGGCAGTGTCTGTGGGTCCAAAGATTTTCAAGTTAGGCACTGTAAAATCAGAGGGAAATTGTCTACTCATGAAATCATCCAAAAGATGTATTTACCATGATGTTACCTCATTTACATATATTTGTTTCTTTCACTGTTATACTTCCTGAACTCAACATGTTTCCTAGATATGTTTTATTTTATACAGAATATATTTTGATAAATTTAAGAAATTTTCAAACCAAACAAAACCATGCCTTCCAATAAAGGCTTTGCATCATTAATAAAAATACTCCAGCCTTCACCTACAAACTGGCACAAAGAAAGTGCATGTGGCTTATTTGATCAATCTTAAGGAGTCTGTACAGTTGTTCTTTAGAGGAGTCAATTTTCAGGATTGTATCTGATGTTTTGTATACACAAGGCAAAGGTCCCATCACTGAAGCACACCCATGGAAGTTGATGTTCTTTGTGTGTGTGTGTGTGTGTGTGTGTGTGTGTGTGTGTGTGTGTGTGTTTGTGTGTGTGTTTGTAGTAGGCACACATATGTAAGTGGGTGGTTGGGTGAATATGCACAGAGGCCAGGTAAGAAATTGTCTGCCCTCTTCTCTCGCAACAAAATTTATTACAATGAGATGGGTTCTCTCCCTGCATATGGAGCTTTCCCAGCAATCAGCAAGCCTTAGAAATCCTCCTGCTTCTTTTTTTTCATATTTAACAGCCTTTATTATTTATTTGTTTGTTTGTTTGTTTGTTTTTGCTTCTTAACCCTATGGCACTGATGTCACAGTATGAAGTTTCTCATGTGGGTTCAGGAGACTTGAACCAAGTTGCTTGTGCTTTCATGGCAGGTACTCTTCTCTACTGAGATCTCTCTCCAGCTTTCTGGTAAACTGATGGTGATGTCGCTGCTCTCTTGCAAAGCTGTGTGTGAGAGCACTTGCATGCCCTGATAACAAAGCAGTAAGACATTAGGAAACCAAGCTAACTTGGGCTTACCCACACAATCATAGTACATTTCAAAGTGACATCTTCAAAGTCATTGCACGGGCTCACAGAAAGAAACATGGAGCATATACAGTTTTCACACAAGTGGTATTTTATTTTCTGATGATTTTAAAACAACACGTGGGAAAACAATGTGGTCAGGAATATATCCAAATATGTTAACACTTGTCACCAAGTTACAAATAATGTAACCAGTAACGTAACCAAGTTAACTTACTGTTCATGGGGAAAATGACAGAAATGTACTCTTCCAGGTAAGATTGATGTCAAATAACAAAACAAAATAACATGAAAGAAAACACAAAGACCTTCTTCCTATGTGGTAATGAAAACCAAACAAATGTAAAAGGGAGAAAACAGAAAACTAATGATTTATATTATCTGTCAGAATTATATCATGTATTAACTCAACGAAACAAAGAACGGCTCAGAGTTCTGACAACCGAATCAGGATGTACAATTTGGCCATGGCATCCTGATGTAGGGACATAATTATGTCAGTTATGCAGCTTTGTGTACTAATAAATCACAATTCATGATGTTTTCTGAAGCACAGAGGAGACATGTGATGCTGCAATGCCTGTGGTTTTGCCAACAACAACCCAGGTGTATAAAAGGCTGCTGATGAATGGCGACATCCAGACTCAAGAAGCTTACTGTTGTCTTCAACTGAACACCAGTAACTCATTCGCACTTACTGACACCATGTGTTACTATGGCGGATACTATGGAGGCCTGGGCTATGGCTATGGTGGTCTAGGCTATGGCTATGGCTGTGGCTATGGTGGTTACGGTTATGGCTGCTGCCGCCCACTCTGCTGTAGGAGATACTGGTCTTATGGCTTCTATTGATGATTTTCTACAGCTGCCCAGCCTGTTGGCTGTAATCTGCAGTCTTACTGGAAGTTTCTACAAGTTTCCTCACATCAGAAATTCCTAACTTCAAATTTCCCATTATACTAAGCTGTCTGAGGAAACCAAATTAAATGCAACACTCCCGTATTACTTCTCACCTTCAGTTGGACTAGATGACAGCTTGTAGAGTTCTTCATTGTTTACATAATGCCTCATAAAATGTGAGCCAGTTGGACTCTCAACTTGTGTGTAAAAATACATGCTTTTCAATAAACTATTTAATTGAGAATACTTTTTGTGTATTTAAAAGTCTCCATCATTTTCAGACATATGCTTGTGTGTTTGCGTCTACTTTGACACATTTGTGCAGTTGTTTGTGGATGAATGACAGAGAAGTAGGAGAGGGCGAAGGAGGAGACAAAGAAAGCAGGAGAAGGAGAAGCAGAGGGAGACATTTCTTTTAAACATTCATCTATTGATACACATGTGGGTTGTTCTCATAGCCTTTCTTTTTTATTAAATGATATAAAATTGGCTTTTATTTATAAGTAAATAAATTTGATTTTACCGTTAAGTAGAACTGAGGTTGAAGTATCATCTCCTCCACTTTTTAAAATTTAGTTTTGTTCTCATTTTCATTAGTTATTTTTGAGTATTCCATGTGATATAAATTAATCATATCCACCCCTGACCATTCTGCTCCCGAGTCCACACCCCTTTCACTACTCAGCTAACTTTGTGTACTTCTTAAGAACAAACAAATCAAAACAAAAACCCTAAAAACCAAGCAAAAGATCAAATACAGTTTGTGCTGCCCATGTACTCTTGAATAGACGACCATCCACTACAGCTTGGTCTACCCACCAAAGACTGCAGCCTTAAAAACGATTTCTCCCTCTCTAGAAATCATCAGCTATCAATAGCTCCCTAGCTGGGTGTGGGAACTCATGCCCACTTCTACTTCCATGCTGGAATTCTGTCAGGCTTGTTAACTCTGTCTCAGCTGCTGGGGGTTCACATGCAACATGTCCAGCCTTGTCCAGAAAACACTATTTCCTAACACTCAGGCACCAGTTTATGACTCTTACAATATTTCTATTGCCTTTCCTCTTCAATGCTCTCTGGTACTTGAGAAGACAGGCTGTGAAATACACGTCCTGTTTAGGGATAGGCATTCCCTAGTCTCTTATTTTCTGTACTGTGATCATTTGTGGGTCTCTATGTTAATCAGCATCTTCTGAAAAATGCTTCCATGATGAGAGATATACTGATCTACAGGTATAATGATAAGCCACTAAGAGTCATTAAATCCACATCTTTTCTATCATGAAAAACATCACAATGAATTTGGTAGTCACAGACCTATATTTGAGACCAAATTCTTTTTTCAGTTAAATTTTCAGAAGGACAATAAGTAAATTCTACGACCATTTTGAGAGTAGTCTATACCAATGTTTTCTGCAATGGCTGTTATCATGCACATTCCCAACAGTGTCCAGAGTTCCTTTTATCCCCCATGTTCTCTACCATCCATTTTCCCTCTGTAGCCATTTCAATACGAGAAGTCAGCTGGTGTCACTCACAAGGCTATTTCCACCTTTTTATTAGTTCTATGTGAATTTCATGCAATATATTTTGATCATAGTCATTCCCCTATTTTTTCTCACGTCTAGTCTTCCCTCCTGTCCCAATCCAGCTTTAAAAAAAAATTCATTAAGTTTAATGTATGCTGTCCATATAGTCATGGTTGTATGGGCTTCACTGAAGGGTGAATGGGCTGTACTCTTAAAGAAATCTGACTCTCCTGATGCAAATAGCTATCAGCTGCCAATAGTTCCTTACATGGAGGTAGAACCCTTATGCCAACCTTCCCTTTCTGTGACGAGATTTTGTCAGGCACATAGGTATTTTGTCTATTCTGTCTCAACTGCAATGGACTGATATGTGCAGCTATTCTGCTATGTCCAGAAAACAGGGTTTCCTCTTAGTCATCTACAAATTTTGGCTTCTAAGAATCTTTCTATTCTTTCCACAGTGATCTTTGAACCTTGGTGTGGGGGGGGAGAATATATAATATAGAGGTCCCACTTAGATTGGTGCATTCTGCAGTATGTTATGTGATATACCTTGATCACTCGTGGATCTCTGTGTTGTTGTCTACTATCAAAAGAACCTTCTCTGACGAGAGTTTAGAGATGTACTAATTTATGGGTATAATGATGTTTTGGAGAGTCAACTTAATACCATGATCATTTAACAGAGTGATAATACAGTGCTCGGTTCTGTTCTTATTTTGGGCCTATGACCTATTTAGCTACAGGTTTTTAACACAGTAACAGTGTCAGGCATATGTTTCATCTTGGGAAGCAGAACTGAAATGCAGTCAGAAAGTGGCTGGCTACTGCCATGATATTTATGAACTACCGTTATCAGTGAACTTGTCTTTGCAGGCCAGTAATTCTTGTAGTTCACAGGTTTGGTTGAAAATTGGGAAAGATTTCTGATTCCCTTTCTCCTCCATTAGCATTGTAAAGGCAGGCTAATAGTGATGAAGCTTTCCGGTGGGGAATAGGCTGATTTCTCCAAGTTCTAACTCGAGTGTTTGGTGTCTTAACAATAGAATCTAACTGTCAAGTTCTCGGGGTGACCAAAAGCATTGGCAATAACCTACAATGCTTGTTGGTCTATGAGGCCTCACTTCCTAACAACTCCAAGAGAGGAAACACGTTCCTGGAATTGGGCTTCTTGCTTATTGTCCTGTGATGTCCAGAAAGGGCATTGTTGCCCTCTAATAAGGTAACTCCATTTAAACTATATATTTGTGTGTGTGTTTTAGGAGGCTTCCCCAGGTAGTACGTTTCCATCTGACTTTTTGAAATATCTTTGATGTTTGTTGTCCTTCCCTGTGTTCTCCCCTCTAGGCTACCCTCAGACCCTCCACTCTCGCTCACATTAAAATCTGCCTCTATCAGTAGTCCCCCTTAGTCCATTACAGACCCACACTCTGTCCCACCCATTGCAGGCCTACCCCATGTCCTCTTACTAATTTTCTACACGATAGAGGAGAAAGTGGAGAATGCATGCAAACTCATTGGCATGGGAGAGGGCTTTCTGAACAGAATCACAGCAGCACAGACATCAAGACCAATGGTTAATAAATGTGACCTCGTGAATCTAAAAAGCTTCTGCACAGCAAAGGGCACCCTCATTCAAGTGAAGAAAAAGCCTACGAAATGGGAAAATAATCTTTAGCAGCTATGTATCTGACAGAAAGTTATTATCTATAGTATATATAACAACTGAAAAACCAAACATCAAGAAAACAAACAACACAGTTAAAAATCTGGCAATGGAGGCCGGGCAGTGGGGGCGCATGCCTTTAATACCAGCACTCAGGAGGCAGAGCCAGGCATATCTCTTTGAATCAGCAAGGTCTACAGAGCGATATCCAGGACAGGCACCAAAACTGCACAGAGAATCCTTGTCTTGAAAAACAACAACAACAAAAGTCTGGCAATGGAACTAAACAGAGTTCTCCAAAGACAAAACACAAATGGCTGAGAAACATAGGAAAACTGTCTACTATCCAGAGCTATCATGAACCTTAGATATGTGTATTCTATTTGTTTTCTTTGGTGAACAGATGTTCTAATTCTCTGCTCATTTTAATTCAGGTTCTTTTCATTTTACCTTTTACTTATAGTGTTCCATATAAATTTAATTAACAATTGTGTGCCTGATGTATCTATATTTTTCTTTTTTTTTTCGAGATAGGGTTTCTCTGTGTAGCTTTGCGCCTTTCCTGGAATTCACTCTGTAGTCCAGGCTGGCCTCGAACTCACAGAGATCCGCCTGCCTCTGCCTCCCAAGTGCTGGGATTAAAGGCGTGCACCACCACCGCCCGGCCTATATTTTTCTTTGTATAGATTTTCTTCTCACTCTGAATTGTCTTGCTGAATTATTTATATATTAATTGTTTAGGGGTATAGAAAAAAAAAACAACCTGAGAATTCATACGGAACCATGAAATCATGAATGTACCAATAACTTTTAGTAGTATGGAGTTTTAGTAAGGTTAATTCTCTTGGTACTTGAAAATAAGATAGTTTTCCATTTTTCTATGCCTTTAATTTTATTTAGAAATATCTCATAATTTTGTATTCTTGGCTTGGGTAAATGTTCCTAAAAATGTCATTTAGATCATGATATCCTTTATCACATGTTCCTGGGCATCTATAGTTACAGTTAAAGTTTTTAAGTTTCTTATGACATAAATGTATGCATATCTTTTTTAAAATTCATTTTACATACCAACCCCCTCTCATCCCTCCTTCTGCTCTCCCCCCCAGCCTTCTCCCTGCCAGGCCAGTCTCCATCCCCTTCTCCAAAAGGGTTAGGCTTCCCACAGAGTCAGCAAAGCCTGGTACGTTCAGTTGAGGCAGGGCCAAGCCCCTCCCCCCTGCATCAAGGCTGAGCAAGGCATCCCACCATGGGTAATGGGCTCCAGAAAGTCAGTTCATGCACAGGGATGGATCCTGATCCCACTGCCAGGGGCTCCTCAAACAGTCCAAGCTACACAACTGCCTCCCATATGCAGAGGGCCTAGTCTGGTCCCATGCAGGTTCCGCAGCTGTGAGTCTAACGTTTGTGAGTTCCTATGAGCTTGGTTCAGTTGTCTCTGTAGATTTCCCCAACATGATATTTTTCTTTTGTTTTTAATTAAGAAATTTTTTATTCATTCCATGTACCAACCACAGAAGATCCCTCCCTCATCCCGCCTCCTGCTCCCCCCAGCCTTCCTCCCAGCCCATCTCCCCATCTCCTCCTCTGAAAAGGTATGGTCTCCCATGGGGAGTCAGCAAAGCCAGGCACATTCAGCTGAGGCAGATACAACCCCTCCCCCTGCATCAAGGCTATGTAAGGTGTCCCACCACAGGCAATGGGCTCCAAAAAGCCAGTTCATGCACCAGGGATAGATCCTATTCTCACTGTCAGGGGCCCCTCAAACAGACCAAGCTACACAACTGACTTGCCCATGCAGAGGGCCCAGTCCCCTGCAGGCTCCATAGCTGTCAGTCCAAAGTTATGATCTTGACTGCCCTTGCACATACAATCCCTCACCCCTCCCTTCGACTGGGCTCCTGGAGTTCAGCCTGGAACTTGGCTGTGGATCTCTGCATCTATTTCTATCAGTTACTGGATGAAGGCTCTATGATGACAGTTAGGGTACTCACCGATCTGATTACTGGGGTAAGCCAGTTCAGGCACCCTCTCCACTACTGCTAGTAGTCTACTCTGGGGTCATCCTTGTGGATTCCTGGGAATTTCTCTAACACCAGGTTTCTCCCTTACCCCAGAATGTCTCCCTCTATCAAGAGATCTTCATTTCTCTCTCATTCCATTCCTCCCCCAGCTCGACCATCCCATTCCCTCACGGTTCCCTCATGTTCTCATTCCCTATCCCCTTCCCTCTATTGCCTCCCCAACCCCTGTTTACTCATGGAAATCTCATCTGTTTCTCCTTCCTAAAGCAATCCATGGATCCCCCTTTGGGTCCTCTTTGTTTCCTAGTGTCTCTGGAGCTGTGGGTTATAGTCTGATTATCCTTTGCTTTACGTCTAGTATCCACTTATGAGTGAATACATACCATGTTTGTCTTTCTGATTCCAGGTTACCTCACTCAGGATAATATTTTCTAGTTCCATTCATTTGCCTGCAAATTTCATGATGTCTTTGCTTTTTACAGCTGAATACTCCATTGTGTATATGCACCATATTTTCTTTAACCATTCTTCGGTTGAGGGGCATCTAGATTGTTTCCAGTTTCTGGCTATTACAAATAATGTGACAGCCTACAGAATGGGAAAAGATCTTAATCAACCCCACATATGACAGAGGGCTGATCTCCAAAACATATAAAAAAATTCAAGCAACTAGACATCAAAATACCAAACAATCCAATTAAAAAATGGGCTACAGAGCTAAACAGAGAATTCTCAACAGAAGAATCTCAAATGGCTGAAAGACATTCAAGGAAGTTGCTCAATATCCTTAGTCATCAGGGAAATGCAAATCAAAATGACTCTGAGATATCATCTTATACCTGTCAGAATGGCTAAGATAAAAAACACTGATGACAGCTTATGTTGGAGAGAATGTGGAGCAATGGGAACACTCCTCCACTGTTGGTGGGAGTGCAAACTTGTATAGCCACTTTGGAAATCAGTATAGCAGTTTTTCAGAAAACTGGAATCAATCTACCTCAAGACCCAATGATACCACTCTTGAGCATATACCCAAGGGATGCTCAATCATACCACAAGGACACTTGCTCAACTATATTCACATATGCATATCTTAAAATCTTATGTTAGAATAAGACAAAGACTCATCTAAACCTGTCACTCAAAATAGAACTGCATAATAGCACCTGAGCTATGTCTCTGAAAGGGTTACATTGCTTGTGTGTACAAAGGAAGTTTACACAGCCTTTTCTGAAAACAACTTCATATTATTTCCTGTGTTTCTACTTTCTTTCATTTACCACAGGAACTAGAAATTACTTTTCTTAGGATCTTTTCTTAGAAGCATTTCATGATAAATATTCCAATAAAAGGCTCTTAGCCAAAAATTGAACAAGATTGGCTAAAGGAGGAGAAAGCTGTATTATCCCGGAAGAGTAGAGGGACGACATGTGACTTTGTGATATGTTAGCTTTTACCTAAATCACTGGTTACTCCCAAGCATCCCTGTGACTCTTCTGTCTTCTCAAGCACTCAGGTAGAGGAATTCTGACCTGTGATAGGAGACACATTTTACTCTTTCCCTTCCGAATTTCTTGTAATTGAAGCATTTCTTTCCTGGATTACTGAAAATGTTTTTCTATTCTCTTGTAAGTTTAATTAAGATCATCTTAACAGGCTAACATTCGTTTTGAGGAAACACAATTTATAAATCTGTGAAAACTAATGCCAGAATTCTAATTATGCTGCAAATCCAAATTTGTTTGATTTCTTTAGAGATGGCCTTTTAAAGTGCTTAATTAATAGTTGTCAGTGGAAATATTTATATGGTAAAAGGAAATAACAATCACGCCAGGCATACAAATACAAGGCATTTGTTGGCATCAGACACATTAAAGGATATGCTATGAAGAATTTGTTAAACGAACAAAAAATTGTTTCTCTTGAAAACACAATTAAGATTGAGGAATAAGGGGGTAGTGATTACCACAGTAAATATTGATCATCATCATCTTTATCCTCTTTCATATTTGTAGAGTACCAAAGAGATTATGTATAGAATCAACTGTCTGAAACAATAGAACTAAAGATGGAATTTTATGACAGTTACATACTTTAAGGCTTTAGGATTACATGAATGATAAAATGCCAATTTAACTGAAGATATAATCTAAAAAACTATATTTTATTCTTTATTGAATGACAATATCTATAATAAAACAACATGTAATCTTCAAGTCAAGGGAGAGAAAAACAGAACCAGGGCAATAGCTGTGTGGATCAAAAAGAAGCCTGACAACCTGAGTTCAAAGTCTGGGATTCACAGTGGAAGCAGGCAACCGATTCCTACATGTTGTCTTCTGACCTCTCTCTGTAGTGTGTGTGTGTGTGTGTGTGTGTGTGTGTGTGTGTGTGTGTGTGTGTGTGTGTGTTTATATTCTGGCAACATACACAAACAAAAACACATATACATATAAAAAAGGAAATTAAAAATTCTTTAAAAGAGAGAAAAGTAGGATATAAAATATCTGACTAAACAAAAAATGGAATATGAAAACCTTGAGAAAAGATCAAACAGTGAAGGTATGGTAAACCTTATATCCACATATTGGTAAATAGTATAAATAAGATACATTTATTAATAAAATTTCAGAAAATTAAAGTCTGGATAAACACAGTGTTAAGTACATGTTGCTAAAAGAGACACTCTCCTAATATGCCAAATGTATTTGAAAGCTAATTATGAATCTAATATAATCTGCTAAAATTAATATGAAGATAGCAAGCATTACCCACATTAACAACAGATATGATAGACTTTAAGGTAACAAAACTATACAAGTAAAGAATGCAATATAACCGTGCAGAGAACAAAACATTAAAAATTCTAGTAACATTCAATGTTATGTGAATAGCATAGTTATCAAATTAAGTAAAAGCTCTTGCCACAACATTAATGGAATTAAATACATATGAACATGAATAACTATATGAATAGGTAATTCAAATATAGGTAAACAAGGATATAAAGAGTTTTAAAAATGGTGCGCTTACTAAATTTGACAGAAAGTTGAAAATAACTAAATCCGAAGTTAGAAAGCATAGTTTTCAAGTGAACAAGAGGAGTTCTAAACCTGAGGAAAAGGTGCCATAAGCAAGCTTCCAAACACTATAATGCACTTCAAGTTGTGGTTTGAATTTTAGTCACATATAATCAATTTTAGAAAACTATAAAAAGAGTGAAACAAGAAAGTCTACACAACTTCCAAATTAGAGAGTTACCTTGAGACAGATCAAATACAAAGTCACAATGCACGCTATCAAAGTTTTAAAACTAAATAATGCTGTTGACATTGTATGTAGAATAAAATGAAGTGTGGGTGTGTGCATGTATTATGTGTGAGTGTGTGTGAGCATGTGTGTAAAAGAGTGTATTTCTGTGTGTGAGAGTGTGAGTTTGTGAGTGTGAATGTGAGTGGGTGTGAGTGCGAGAGAGAAAGAGAGAGAGCACAAATGTGTGCGTGTGTGTGTGTGTGTGTGTGTGTGTGTGTGTGTGTGTGTGTAGGTGATGTGCTTATGTACCCCAGAGGAGGATGTAGAGTGCCTAGTTCTGTTGCTTTGCACCTTATTTTTGTGGTACAGGATCTCTCATTGAAGGTGGAACTAGGATGGCAGGTGCCAGTGACCTGTTGTTTCTAACCATCCTGGGGCTAGAGACCACACAGCTTTGTCTGTGGGTGGTGGCATCTAAACTCAGGTCTTCATGTTAGTGTAGCATCTGCTCTTACTAACTGAGTCATCTCTCCAGTCCCCACAAAGCAACATTTATAGAGACATGTAGACTTCTAAATGTGTATATTGGTTAACAGAAAATTGGTATGTGTTGCTGCTATTAGGATAGGATTATCCTGTGACTAAATGGTACTAGAGGGGTTAATAATTTATAAAAAGTTCTGTTTACATTAAATCACATAAAACGATTTCAACACAAACTGTAAAGAATAAATTGACAGTTCTTTAAGAAGAGATTGTATGAGTATTTTGAGATGAATGCAATCCATACATATTCTAATTCAAGAGTATTTAAATACATTTATTAAATAAATGAGAGACAACTAGTTAAAAGTCACCCAGGCCCTGGAGGCACTACCTGTGCCCCCCTTTGCCCACCCATTGCTCCCCCAGATGCAAGCCAGCAGGGAAGACTCCTGCAGGCCAGCATCCCCACCAACATTCCCCTTCCCACTCGACCCTGTAATCTACAAGACCCACCCCCTGCCCCAACCCACTGGTCCCCCTGTGACCTCAGTGGCTCCCTGAGACACAGAATCTGCCAGTTTTGATTAAACCAAGAGGAACAAGAGCAGATCCCTCAGACAAGAATCTGCCAACCCTGATTGGACCAAGAGCTCAATTGGACCAAGAGCTCTGATTGGTCCAAGAGTAACCCCCTGAGACACAGACACAGCCAGCACAGAGTGGACCAAGAGCAGCTCCCTTAGACATAGACACCTCTTGCACCTATTGGAGGAAGAGATGGATAGATGCCAGTGCAAAAATACGTGCGACAACATAAAGAGCAATACGGCACCACCAGAACCTAGTGGTTACACAACAGCAAGACCTGAACATCACAATGTAGAAGAAGCAGAAGAAAGTGACCTTAAAAATAACTTTATGAAGATGATAGAGTTCTTTAAAGAGGAAATGAAAAATTCACTTAAAGAAATTGAGGAAAAGACAAACAAAAAATTGGAAGAAATCAATAAAAGAGAAAAATACAAACAAATGTATTTACAAAACTGTGGACAGAAATGTTACAGCAGCGCTGGTCATGACAACTGAATGCAGCAATCACAGTTGTGTGAGCGTGAGACAAATGCTTCATGGGAAATGCACATGGGGGAATAAGAAGCTGCTTGTTCCTGAACAGAATCTTTAACCAAAGTGGCTTTTTAATACAATGTTTATTAATAGCGGCATGCTAGTATTTGTGTTGCTTATATTAAATCTGAGGTTGTTTTTCTTTAGTGAGTTACATGCAAATTGTATATTGTTGGATGATACATTTTTCCAGTCTGCTTATGCTATCCTTTCATGAGTGAATTTAGAGCATTTATATTTTAAGTAATTATTGATATCTGAGAACTTTAATATATCAGTTTGTTATCTGATTTCTATTTTATCCTTGTTTTCTGTTTTCTGCTTCTGTTTCACTGATTATTAATACAACTGTTTTACTAATCCAGTCACAAAGACCTGGAGATTAAAGAGGATATTAGAAAATTATCTAAGATTTTATAGAAAAAATAAATATATTTGTTTTACAGTGTTAATGAGGTTATAACATAACTTTTTGTAATGTCTGGTAAACTTGAGACTTACTCTATTGATGAATATAAATTTAATGTAGCTAAAAATATCATTTGGGAAAAATGTTTCTCACAATAAAGGACACCACATGACACTCTTTAGATTTTTATTTTATGTGAAACTATTGAAAGTCAAATAGAAATGAATTAATCCTTTTTAATGAAAATAGTACGAATTCTCTGAAATATCATCAAATGAAAAGTTCTCCAAGATTGCAAATTTAGCCTGAATAGAAATATATTTGAACAGGCCAAAATAAAATAGGCTGTTCAGAAACAAAGAAATATGTTTCCGTTCAAATGTTCTGTGTCCAAGAATAAGCTGAGAACAGAGTTAACAGCTGAATGTGATGATAAAAGTTCATCCTCAGCTACACAGCTGAATGTGATGATAAAAGTTCATCCTCAGCTACACAGCAAGCTCAAGGCCATCCTGGGCTCTGTGCGATCCTGTCTAAACCAGCCTACAACCAAACAAAAGATAAAGACGACAAATATGAGCAGAAAAAAACGAGGCTCACCTTGTGAGAACTATTGTATTACAGAGTAATTAATGCAATTATTGGTTACGACATCAGTATATTCTGATAGGGTTTTAGTATTTTGGATATTTTATCAGTGGGTATAGGTTTACTTGCATGTATACATTTACATTAGTGTTACCTAATAATACTATCTTTCCTTCTCTGACTTCAGGGAGAACTCAGTGGTTTTTCACAATCACTAATTCAAATTCAGAAGAGGGGCAGTGAAATCACCTGCACTGTTTTTTTTTTTTTTTTTTTTTTCTCAACAGATAGTACTGGAATGGTTGGCACCAGATAAAGAAGATAGCAGCAGAGTCATTCATACCTCAGCCTCAGTCCAGGCTCTGTAATTGTAGTGCTGACCACTGTAGTAGTTTCTGGAATGGCACAGAGTGTGTATGGCAGAAGCACAGCTGTGGATTTAGTTGAGGAGTGGGGAATTGGCACCAACAGACTGCGACTGTCTATGCTGGACCTTCTTAGGGATGGCAAGAGTGTATGGAAGAGGGCAGGGGAGATGGTTGAGTCAGTAATTGGCCTGACATGCAAGCATGAGAAATGTGTGTGTGTGTGTGTGTGTGTGTGTGTGTGTGTGTGTGTGTGTGTGACTAACAGTTACATCAGTTGGATTTGGCCAAGATAATCTAAGTTTAGGTCAAGTTTCAGACTAATTTTTTAAATCATTCTCAATGAGTTTATGATCTTCCTCAGATTGGCAGCTTCTGGGACATGTCAAGCAGTTAAAAGGAATGAGATGCTAATAGGGGAAACCCTGATAATGTACATATCAAAGTCCTCTCACGGCATCCTTATCAACAGTCCTCTGGGAGATGCACATAGCACTGTTGTTGACATCTTGACTTTTGCAATGAAACCTAACTATTTCAAAGGTGAAAATGATTAGACTTTAGAGAAAATTTGGACATAGGGATTACATATTTGAAAAATAATAGACCTGTGCAAAACAAAACATTATAATGTTGATTTGAAACTGATAAACTATCTCATGGTTTTAATAAACTTGCCTTATTCTGGACAATGCATGTGTTTTTTAAGTATTTAAAATAAAATGACATATGTGGAAGTCATATTTTTAAGTCTTGTTGGTAAGCCAGAATGCTGTTAGTAGTGCTGACCTTGTCAGTATGAAAAAGCAAATGGGCGTTCTCTAGTTGAGATATTTTAAAAGGTGAGAAACATTTCACAATATAGGGCTGTAGTGTACGCAATCCAAGCACACGTGCTGTGAAAGGCACAATGCACACACATAGAAATGTAAGCTCTCTGCTGTGAAGTACAGCTCTTGTAGAAAACACTCATCTTTAATTTTTAAAATTTTTTTGAGATTTATAACTACAACATTTCTTCCTTCCCTTTCCTCCTTCCAAAGCCTCCCACATACCCCTCCTCAGTCTCCAGCAAATTTATGGCCTCTTTTTCTTTAATTATTATTGCATGCATATATGTATATACATGTATATTTCTAGATATAACCTGCTCAGTCATTATAATGTTTCTTGTATGTATGTTTTTCAGAGCTGACCATTTGGCACTTTCCTGGGGAGGACTACCTGTCACTCTTCCAGCTTTCCATATCCACCTATAGTATTTGTGCAAGACAGAGGACTCATGGGCTTTTCCTTGTCCACTTTGACATGTCCATCAGTGTCATCCCTGCTCAATAACTACACCCGTAAAGTCTCACTAACATGATTTCTCAAATGTAAAGGGAAATACTCGTTTTTAAAACAAAACCATGGCATAGAGAAGCAGTGGTAGATATTATAATCTATATAAAGGTAAGCTCTTATGATTTGTTAGAAATAATTGATATTTTTGCCCCAACCATTTTTAGAATCCTTATGATCACAAAAGGACAGTTTCACTTTTCTCTGTTCTTTCTCATTCCCACAGGCAAGTGAACACATGCAAATTTTACAGACTCACAAATACATTTGGAAGACTATTGTAGGCAATTGTTAGGACTGGAACAAGGCAGTACTTGAAACAAATATGGTTTATTTAACAATACAAATCTATTTTACTTGTAAGTTAAGAGCCAAGTTTGATGTAGTCTACATTATTATTAAGTACATTTTCAGAAGAGATTTTTTTTACAGACTGTCATACTGTATTATTAATTAGGATGAAACCATATAGACAAGTTGAATTTCTTTTTTTTTCCACAGATAATTGAGAATATAATAGTGTTTTTGAAGCCATTAAAATAATTCTCATTTTAAAACACTTGGAGATACTTGGACTTAGAGAAGTTGTTATAGTTAGGAGGAGAAGCAGCTACAGAATCTCTTCAGTAGAAGCCACAGGACCAGTACCTTCTACAGCACAGTGGGCGGCAGCAGCCATAACCATAGCCACCATAGCCACCATAACCACAGCCATAGCCACAGCCATAGCCATAG
Organism: Peromyscus attwateri; assembly: GCA_902168425.1. Taxonomy (NCBI): domain Eukaryota; kingdom Metazoa; phylum Chordata; class Mammalia; order Rodentia; family Cricetidae; genus Peromyscus; species Peromyscus attwateri. Next base: position 18,525 of record CABHPP010148954.1, on the reverse strand, counting down.
CCTAGGCCACCATAGCCATAGCCCAGGCCTCCATAGTATCCTCCATAGTAACACATGGTGTCAGGAGTGAGTGGACTGTTCAGAGGATGATAAGCAGTAGGTTCCTTGAGTCTGGCTGTCACCATCTGCCAAGGGCCTTTTATACACCCGGGTTGTTGCTGGAGAAAACCACAGGCATTGCAGCATCACACATCTCTGCACTGTGCTTCAGAAAACATCACGAGTTCCCGGATTTACTGGACAGACAAGGCTGCATAACTGAGATAATTGTGCTCCTACCTCAAAATCCAATGATCAAATCATGGACTCCTTTCATTTTTCAAGACTCTAGATCATTTTTCATCTAGCTTAGTGAATGCATCACATGATTTTATCAGCTAATATAAACCAGTAAATAGTTTTCTCCTTTTTACATTTATTTAGTGTCCATTACCCCACAGGAAGGTCTTTGTGCTCTTTCATGGTTTTGTTATTGTTGCTGAAGAGAGCATTTCTAAAGTCTTGCTCACGAAGAATAAGCTATTTACTGCTTACACTATCTGTAATTGGTGGCAAGTTTTTACCGTATGTTAATTTATCTAGATTTATTCCTAAGCACAAATTTGCTCTATATATTGTTTTAAAATCACTGGAGCACAATGTACCATTTTCTGTGCAGAAACTGTACATGATCCATGTTTTTCTCTGTAAGCCCATGTAAAGGTATTGTAGGTGTATCCCTGAAACTCATTCTTGTTGAGTGGGTGATCTAAAACCAACTTCAATGAACTTTAATTTAAAAATTTATTTTATTATTTTTATGTATTCAAGTTTTGGCGAATATATGTCTGGGTAGCATGTGGATACAGTACCTGAAAATGTCAGGTGTGAATTTTACATCCCCTGGAACTGGAGTTACAGATAGTTGTGAACTGTTGTGTGGGTGCTGGGAATTGAACCTGAGCCCTACAGTAAGAGCATCCATATCTCTTAACCACTAAACAATGTTTCTAACACTAACTTTATTTGTTTTTAAATCAGGGTGCATATGTGCTCTTACACATAATTTTGAAAGAAAAGCAGTGACGTGTCGCTTGAAAAGTTTACCCAGTGTTTGGTGAGATGACTCTGTGAGTGAAAGTACTTGGTATGTAAGTGTGAAGCTCTTAGTTAAAATCCCCAGAACTAAGGAGTCACATGCCTGTACCCTAGTGCTGTGTGGGTTAGAGACAGGAGGATTGCTGGAGCTTGCTGGTTGCTAGCCTAAGTCGATGTGTAGTGTGAGACTCTATGTCAAAAGGATTCGATGGGTAGATAGAACATGGAGTAAGGAACTTGGTGTTTACTCTGGCTCTGCACAAGTTCACTTGCCCCCTCTCAACTGTTTGCCTACACCTCAGACATACCACATGCACATTCACATACACATACACACATAGGTACAGTGTTTATGGTCAGTTTCCAGAAGTATGTGCTGTGGTGGAATCTTTGTCAATTATGCACAAAACGTTAGATACTAACCTGAATCCAGTCTCTTCACAAAATCATGTTATGAGTACTCTTTAAAGAGACCAAACAAGCTGTATGCACATCCTCTGTCTCTCACTCTGTAGCTGATGGATGGAGTACTGGTAAGGATGATGAAACCCATCATTAAAAGGCACGGTTATGTTTCTTTTCAATTTTTTTTATAAAATTGCAAATGCAGAGAGTTTGACATTCTAACAGACAAATCTAAACAAATAATATTCCACCATCACAAACATAGATATTGGATGATGTCATGAAAAAAAAAATACTGCCGGGCAGTGGTGGCCCACGCCTTTAATCCCAACACTTGGGAGGCAGAGGCAAGAGGATCTCTGTGAGTTTGAGGCCAGCTGAGCTACAGAGTGAGTTCCAGGACAGGCTCCAAAGCTATCCAGAGAAACCCTGTCTCAGAAAATCAAAACCAAAAAAAAAAAAAGAAAGAAAAAAAAGAAAAGAAAAAAATCCATTCTGATTTTACTGTACATATCTTAAAATTCCTTGAACTCAAAAATATTGTCAGTGGTAAATTTATGATCATTATATAACAAAATAAGTTTCTGCCATCCATCCATCCTTTCTTTCTTTCTTTCTTTCTTTCTTTCTTTCTTTCTTTCTTTCTTTCTTTCTTTCTTTCTTTCTATCATCTATTATTTGTTGATAAAGATATAAAAAAGAACATATGGCTGAAACTATATATGAAAGCAACATTGAAAACAAAATTCTAAATGAAAACATTACACATAACTTCAAACCATGAAACTCCTATAAGATCACATAGGGAAGAGTTTCTTTGCTTGGCCTCAGCCATGTCTGCATGGGAGTTCAACAGAACAGATCACAAAAATGAAGACAGACAAGTTGTCTTGTGTCCAAATAGGAAGGTTCTGCACAGCAGGTCAATCCACACAGTGGAAAGCAAAAATTAAGGATACACAGAGTAGGGAATTAATAACTAAAATATATATGGACTATCTACAACTGAACAGCACAATAGAAATAAACATTAAATAATTTGAGATTAAAATAGACATTTTTTTTTCAGAAGAAAACCGGTAGATTGCCAAAGGGTAAAATAAGGTTCAATTTCACCACTATCTCATAATTGTTAATCAAAGTTTCAATGAGATTGTTCCCTGAAGCTGTTAATTAAATGGCTATGGAGGGAAAAATGGGATGTCTTAGCTATGGTTTCTGTTACTGTGATGAAACGCCAGGACCAAAAGCAGGTTGGAGAGGCAAGTGTTTATTTGACTCATAGTTCCACATCACTGTTCATCATCAAGAGAAGTCATGACAGAAACTCAAATAGGACAGGAACCTGAAGGCAGGAACTGATGCAGTGACCATGGAGGGCTGATGCTTACTTGTTTGCTCCATATGGCTTTCTCAGTCTTCTTTCATACAACCTAGGTCCACCAGCCTAGGGATGGCACCCCCCACAATGGGCTGGGCCCTCCCTATCAATCACTAATTAAGAAAATGCCTTATAGTTGGATCTTATGGAGGCGTTTTCTCAATTGAGGTTCCCTCCTTCCAGTGACATAAAGCTAGCCAACACATGGGTGTTAGAAAACATGTGAAGAAACAGAAACCTTGTACATTATTGAGAATATATGTGATAACAGCCATTACAGGAAACACTGTGTAGACTCCTCCCAAAATATTAGTAAAACTAATTTTTGGTTCTTCTGAAAACTTAACTAGCAGACAAAAGGATTTGATCACAAGGGTATGTATGCTACTAACAGGTTCTTTGTGACATTACATACAATAGCAGCTCTATAGAAACAATCAAAATGTCTATCAATATATGAATCCAAAATCAAAATGTTTCCCACTGCCGCTCTGCTTCCTTTTTATTCTCTCTCCTTTAATCTTCTCTCACTTATTCACTATGACACATAAGTGATGAAGAAGACACAAATACACAAGCATGTATCCCAAACCAATAGAGACATTAACAAAGAAGTAAGAAAGGAATATTTTCAAAGAAATACTTTATTCAAAAGCATGTATTTCCACACAGGTAATTTCTCTACTGGACCAGGGTTATGAAGATTATGAAGAACTTCTCTATAAGCTGTCACACAGTCCACCTGAAGATGAGGAATAAGATTGACACACTGCTGTCCATTCATCTTGCTCATAGTTCAGTATAATGTTGGACGTTTTGAAGACATTTAAGAATTCATGATTTGAGCTGGAGATGCTTCCAGTAAGACAGCAGGTTATAGCCAATAGACTGAGAAGCTGTAGAAACTCTTCAGTAGAAGCCATAGGACCAGTACCTCCTACAGCACAGAGGGCGGCAACAACCATAACCATAGCCACCATAGCCACAGCCATAGCCATAGCCTAGGCCACCATAGCCATAGCCAAGGCCTCCATAGTATCCACCATAGTAACACATGGTGTCAGGAATAGATTCTTCAGTTATGGACAACAGGTAGGTTTCTTGAATGTGGATGTCACCATCTGCCAAGGGCCTTTTATACACCTGGATATTTGGTAGGAAAAGCCACAGGCATTATAGTGTCATACATCTGTCCTCTGTGCTTTCAAAAACATCACGAGTTCTGTGATTTGCTGGATACATAGACTGAATAACTGAGATAATTGAGCTCCTGTGTCACAGTTCTATGGTCAAATAATGAGATGTCTGGCATGAAACCCTGTTTCCTTTTTCAAGAGCCTGTCTATTCCTATATTACTCTACATTTTGTTTGTTGAAGACATATGACCTGGTTCTCTCACAGTACAATCATTAATCTAGTATTTTCCTTCATATATTTTTTTGCTTTCCATTATTCCACAGGAGGGGTTTTGCCTTCCTTCTGTTTTTCCTTCCTCCCTTCTTTCCTTCCTCCCTTTTCTTGCTTTTTTTTTTGTTTTTGTTTTTGCTTTGTGTTGTTTTTGTAAAATGAGTCTCATGTGGAAGAATGTATCCTGAGCCTTGCTAACATAGGATGGGTGAGGTGTGGGTGGGTGAGTTTTGTTAAGTACTAATTACTATTGTATGTATCCTTGTTCAGTGTATATTTCTCAGTCATGTCCTTTAATCTTGTTATTTCAATCTTCAAAAAATAAATGACCCTTTAATTTTTTTTAGTTCTTTGGGAATTTCATACAATATAATTTGATCATATTTACCTATCTCTATCGTCTGCTCCTAGATTCATCCCCACTCTTACCTTCTCAAATTTGAGTCCTCTTCTTCTACCTTATTTTATTTTATCTTTTTGTTATTCTTAAGATTTCTGCTTGTTTTCTATTGAGAAACTGAAATGTGGATCTGGATGGGAGGAGAGATGGGAAGAAGTGGGAAGAATTCTTTCTTTCACAATAAACTCCAGGCCTCGGGAGAGAGGGGAGGGCAAACCATATTCTGAATATAAATGAAAAAAATAATTTCACTAAAATAAAAAAATAAAAATTAAAAGCTATCAATTCCAATTTGTGCTGCCCAAATATTCTTGGATGTGACAAGTGGAGAGCACTCAACCTACCAGAGTCCACAACCTTAAAGAAAACAGACTCTCTCTCTCCCAGAGGCCATTAATTTTTAAGAGTTGCCTAGTTAGGAGAGCTAAGGGAGCTGTCCACCTCTTTCTGTGTTGAGATTTTGTCTGGTTTGAGCTTGCACAGGTCTAGTGGATACTATCACAATCCCTGTGAATTCATATGTGTAATTCTCTTGTGTCAGGAAAGCACTATTGCCTTGTAGTCATCCATCACCTTTGGCTCTTACAATCCTACTTCTTCTTTCACAATAATATCTGAGCCTCAGGAGGAAAGGATGTAAGACAGATAATCCCAGTTATGGGTGAGCAATCCACAGTCAATTATTCTGTGTTCCTTGACAAGTTGTGGGAATCCCTGTTAATCTCCATCTTCTGCAAAAGATGCTTCTCCAGTGAGGCTTGGGATACACTGATCTGTGCATGTCATGATGAGTTGTTTGTCCCACTCTTCTCTTTTTCTCTGTCCCCATAGGATACAACTGAAACACCCTGACAAGCCAGGTGCTCTGCCCTTACTTTTCTACCAGTGTTATCATTTGTCATTGTTTACACTCCACAGTTATATTAGTGGCATGATTATTAAGAGAATCACAGCTACCACCAAGGGAAGGTGACTCATGCCCTTTGGGGGCATGTTGCATGATCAAAAAAAAATCTCACAATGAACTCCTTCTAATAATAATAAACTGAGAACAAGGCCTTTAGTACCTGGTCCCTTAGAAAATTTTAAATAATCTGAGCTATAGATGCTGACAAAAACCAAATCTTTCTGGAGGATTCTGACATCACACACCAACATGTACATCACATACAGCACCCACAGACTGTATCATCCCTGTTAAGCACAATGTCCATATAATCAGTTGAGATGTGAGGCAGGAATTGCCGGTTTTGGAGGCATAGTGCTAAGGAATTAAGCTAAGATTTGCAGTATCAAGAAAACAGCAGTCAAGTGTTGTTATATATATGAGAAAAAAGACTGTTTTGACCAGCAAAAATGTCATTTAAAAATTAGAAAAATGAAGATATATTGGCTATTAGATCATATATAGTGGTAGACGCTGAGTCACATTGAAGCCATATTTCTAATGACCCAGATAAAAAGAGCTGACATTAGGATGTAGAATTTTAGGAATATCAAACTTCAGGAGATTTCAGTTATTATTATTATTGGTTCTTTGAGGATTTTGTACAATGAGATTTGATCATATTTATTCATTTCCCCCAACTCCTACCAGATCCACTTTCTTCCTTATCATCTCAATGTAGTGACCTCTTTTTTTCTATAATTCATTAACTCTAATTGCCATGCCTGTATATTCTTGAGGGTTTGCTCTTTTGCTACAGCATGGTCTGCTTACCCAGAGCTACTCTCTTGAAGAAAAATGACCCTCACTTTCCCGGAAACTATAATTGCCAGTAGTTCCTTAGCTAAGGGTTAGACTCTGTGTCCACCTTTCCATTCCATGCCGGGATTTTCTCTGTTTTGGCATAGCACAGGTACTATGCATGCTGTCATAATAACTGTGAGTTCATAGGTACAGATGCCTTGCTGTGCTCAGGAAACAGTTTTCTTGTAGTCAATTACTGTCTCTTTCTCCTTATTGCTATATCACTATTCTTCTTTCTCACTTACACATGCAGACAGATACTCACACACACAAATGTGTGCACATGCATGCACACATGCATGTGTACACGCATACACACAAAAAGAGAAATACAGTGGAGGTAAATTATCATAAATCTTGAATCACAATGTACAAGGCACAAAGTTCATCATATATATATATATGTATGTATATATATTTTTTTCTGCCAAATATATGAAATTGGTACATGGATGTAAATATAATATAAACAGCACTTTTGTAAATGTCTCCTACAGATGAGTAGTCCTGGGGAATACTGAGTTATAGTTTCCAAGTAAATAGGATGAGGTTGACATTTCCAGTGAGCATGTAGATGTCAGATTCCAATATTCAAGTCAATATAGATTAAGATGCTCAGGAAGATTTTGGAGAATCTACAGGACCAGAATCCTCCTTTAGAAAATGAGAATCTCATAATGAGAGATGAGGCATCACAGAGGTGTCAGAATAGTCCACAGTTTCAGAAGCTGAACGTCACTCAGTTAGCAGCAAAGATGCTCCCTCAGACTGAATGTGAGCCAGATGCAGGGCCTGGGAAGTACCCTGTTGCTTATTGTATATGCGTGAGCAGAAGTCCCTTATCATTCCGGCTCGTCAAAAAATTTACCACAAACATGCAGGTGAAATATTCTATACTTTTTTTGTAAGTTATTAATGAATTTTCCATAATTAAAAGATAATTTTAACTAAGTTTATTTAAAGATACATTGTCAAACTTAATACTACATAGTTCCCTATGCTCCATAACTACGAAAAAATCATTCTTTCCTGAAAGTGCCACTTACTGAGGGTGATATAAGCCAGACCCTTTTAAGGTGAGTTAGTTTGCTTTCTTTGTATGATTATGTTTCTTATTGTTTTGCTTTATCTCTTGCAGCACTTTGTGCTAAAATTGTATCTAAGTCACAAAGTCACTTAAAAATACCGAACTATTTATTAAATTGATTTAATTAGAAACATGTAGTGTTAAGGTAAAGAATGGACACCTCCAATATATTTGCATTAGGAATGGAATCTTAATTCTCCTAGCAGCTGAAATGCACAAAGGGGATAGAAACCAACAAAAAAGTGCTTGTATTCCTTGTGAGATGTTCAAGTAACAACTATTAACTGATTAATTTTCTGCTCTTTGTGACCAAATACCTAACAGAACAACTTAATGAGAGGAACTCTTTATGCTGAGGATGTACGTTTTATCTTTATTCTGTGTACAGCTGTGCGGTTGTGTGAGTGTCTGCCACTGTGTGCATGTGCCTGCAGGGTTTAGAAGAGAGCATAGTGCCTTGTGGACCTATGTACAGGCCGCTGAGAACTGCCCAGTGTGAGTGGTGGGAACCGAACTCTTAACTGCTCTTCACTGCAGAGCCGTCTCTCTTGCTCCAGAATGATTTATTTTGGCTTAAAATCTTAGAGGGCTCAGCCCATGATCACTTGGCCCTATGAGCTTAGGTAGAATGTTAGGGAAGCACAACTATGCATAGGCTGTTTATCTAATTGCAGGCAGGAAGCAGAAAAAGAGGAGTGGATCTGGAGCCTGTTAGGATCTCCAAAGGCGTGTCCTTGGTGACTTACTTCTAGCTAAACCACACCTCTCAAACACCTAGTATAGGTTAAGATAATGGTTAATACATTAAATGATAAATAGTATGCAAATGAGAAACTCACTGAAACCTGTTCGAGTTCTCACAGGAAAACTAAGAGTAGGTATAAAATGAGTTGTTACAGGAAAAACAAATACACAAATATACACAAAATTGGACAAGTGTAAGTTATCCCCAAGGAACCTAATATTAGATGTATAATTAATTTTCCTATAATAAAATAAAACGAAAATGAACTTCTTCAGGTCAGTGGCCTCAAATGACATGGCCTTACCTTGTACGTGCTTGTGTCTGTAGCTAATTCTCAAATGGCAAGCCAAGTTGAGGTTGATGTGAGGTTATAGATGTTGCCATCTGCGGTATTTTCTGGAATTATCTTGATTTTACAGTAGCGTACTGTCCTGAGTATAGCATGTGCAGTCTTGTGTGTAATGAACCATGGTGGCACAAGGAGAGTGTGGACCTCTTTTGAGCTTTCTCAGTATTGTCTAAGAAGACTGTGCCCTGCGAAGACAAGTCTTCATTCAGAGGAAACCGTACTCCAGATTCTGTGTCAGATGAATGCACTACAGACAACTTCTGTGGAATCTACCTAAATCCACATGTCAAAGGCAAGGCATGTCATGAACAAAAAGAGCACACTGAAGTATTTTTGTTAAATCTTGCATCAGATGAAGAAAAATCACCATTAAAACAGAACACATGAACTTGCCATCAAATGAATACCATTGTGTGTTAAAGTGAAATTCTGATTTTGTTTAAGTTTCTAATGGAAGTTTATATCAATGAAATCTAATTTCTCCATCAGCTAGACCCAAGAAGTTTTCATTGTGATTAACCATAATTTATTCAGTGTTTATTATTGAATGTATATTATATTATATATAAGTATTAAGATTTTAGATCATTTATTGATACTTTTCACTTGAGCCCAAGATCTTCTCAGGACTAGATTGTATAACTTTAAAGAAAATTTTTTCAGAAAGTTACTGCTAAAAGGCCTCAGGGTAAATGAGAATGGAAATACTGTAATGTATATTAGTTTAATATTTCTCATTGCATTACATATATATGTATGCATAAATATTCACATATACATATGCACTGTAGATTCTCTGTGTATCATTATTTATTTTATTAAGGACTCTTTGATGTATGCATAACAGTATATTAAACTGTGGAGCTTCACAAACATACCCTCAAGATTTAATAAGTGTCAATATTCTGCCACCGGCACTCCCTATTCCTGCATAATCAATGCTTTTTAGGACAGAATTTTCTTATAAGTATTTTATTACAGAAGGAGTTTCATATATATGTATAGCCATAATTTCATTTCCACACCAATAATGTTTAACAAACCTTGGCAGCCTATACAATTTAATTCATGTTAAACTTTCCTCAAATGCTTCACAAACATATTTTGTAGTTGTTTTTTTGGTTAGGACTCATATTACACTTAGATTTATCTTTGTATTCTTTTTAAGTTGTAATAGTCTGTGGGATGCTTGTTCCTTGATTAACCATTGGCTACTGATGATCCTAGAGGAGCGATGGCCATTGTCTCCATTTGTGTATCTCATACTGAGTCCACCAAATTCAAATGAATAGTTCCTAAATCCTTGTCATGCAGATGAACCTCATTAAAATCAAATGAACAAGGAGAGAGACAGAGACAGAGAAGTGAGAAAGGAACTTGTAGGGAAGAGGGGGTGGTGACAGAAGTTGGAAGAAAATAAGAAAAGGTAGGGGTTACTGTACCCGGAATAATTGTTTCTGCCTTCATTCATTTCTCTGCAAATTTCATTTCTCTTGATATCTGAATAATATTCTACTGAGTAAACGAACCAAATTTTCACTATCCACCTATCAATGAATGGACACTTAGACTTTTCCTCCTTACTTCCTGGCTATTGTGAATAGAAAGGCAATGAACATGGATAAACATGTGTATCTGTGGGAGGATATAGAATCTTTTTTTTTTTAAGTTGTATAGACCTTTATCATCTTATCTCCCCCACGGGGGAAACCTTACAGAATTCGTGAAGGACATACAGAAGAATTACTAGTGATATCTTCTTTCTCAGAAATCCACCATTCACCTCCAGTTCTACTTCCTCTGGAATGGAGTTCCTCAGTCAAGGATAATGAACGCCATTAAAGAAGAATTTCAAAGTCCAGTACATTCAGGGAACAAAGACTCTAAAGAACCATTTGTTGACCATGCCCTTTCTAGTTCATTCTTTCCCACATTTCCTCCTAGTCTACTCTGCCACTTTAGAGTAGTTATCAAAAGCAGAGTTTGCAGGATTCAAGCATGGCCAAGGCAAACAGACCAAAAATTTGGGAAATGATTTATCTTAATCCAAGGGTAGTAATCCAATTTATTTGACTGGAATGCTTCACATTTCATTGGCTCACCCGGTGGTGTTTGGCAAACCATGTCTAGGGAGAGCGACCCCTGCAGTGTCAGCCACTTGTAAAGAGTATGATTTTAGTATTTAAAAATACATGTTCTTCCACCTCTTCATGTTTCTGCTGGTGACCACAGTTGGTAGTAAGAGGTTTGGGCCACCTGGGAGAGTTTTCTTTCTCGGTGATGTTCTGCAGACAGAGTCTGATTGGCCTTTCATACTTTTAGTCACCAATGGTAATAGACAATAAATGCTAATGCTCATACTGGCTGCATCAGTTTGCACCACCACAAACAGTGAATATGTGTTTCTTCTCCCCCATCCCCATGTCAGCATTTATTGTCATTTATTTGTTAATCTTAGTCATTCTGAGTGGGATAAGATGCAATTTTAAATCAATATTTATTTGTATTTTTCTGATGGTTATGGATGTTGAACACTTAAAAATAATTATTTTATGTATTTGTGTGTATGTGTGCATGTGCGTGTGTGTGTGTGTGTGTGTGTGTGTGTGTGCGCGCGCGCGCGCGCGTGTGTGTGTGTGTGTGTGTGTCTGAGTGATGTATGTAGAGCACATGCTTATAAGACAGCATAGGTAGAAGATGGTGTAGGATCTCCTGGAACTGGGATTGTAGGCCGTTGTGATCCGCCATATCACTCTTGGGCCTCAGCCTGAGTCCTTTCCAAGAGCAGCATGCATTCTTAAATGCTGAGCCACTTTTCAGCTACAAATATTGAACATTTTGAAAAATATTTCTTGACCGTTTTTATTTCTTCTTTTGAGAACTCTCCATTTAGTTCCACACCATAATGTTTTGTTATCAGTGAGGTAACCTGGACCGAGGACATATACTCTTTTTCATATGTAGAGTCTAGCTTTTGGCTCTTTTAGTACGCCGGCTTAGATTGGAGTAACCATAGAGTCAAGCAGCAGTTTGACAATGTGACCTTTTTGAAAAAACAATGGTTCTCTAGTGCCTTGAATTTCCCAGTTCTGAGCTCCTCATCAGGTTTAATGGAATAAGCACGAGTTCCTGTCTGCGAAGTGAGCCTCAAATTCAATACCAAAGTGGGTAGTTACTACCATAAAAGTTATATCACTATGGTACTATAGAGCATATCTCCTCTGGCAGGTAATTTGTTTAGCTCTCAGGAACCATACCTGAGTAAGTGTTTTGATGAATTTTCATTTCACATAGCCTAAATTATCTTCTAGTGATGTGAAGGCTAGTCAGTAGAAGGGAAGCTTCTAGGTTAGCTCCAGATTCTGATTTTAAAAAATCTTTTCTTTAGGGTAGGACACCTTTTGGAATGAATTTTGGAACATGCCATTTACCTACGCTCTAGACTTCTCTGGATTTTAGTATGTGTTTCTTGCTTGATATTGTTTGCATTGGTTGTAGTTCCATGTTATCTAGGTCATCATCCCTCATTATTCCTGGACAATATTTAATAACCATTCCTTTGTATATAGTCTTGTATTAGGTTAGAACCTTCTTATTTAGACAAAAGGGGGAGATGTAGTGGGTAGACATTCCAGCTTTGATCTGGAAGTTCCAACCCCCATTGAGGCTTCGGTAACTGTCACTCCTACAAGGCAGGGCGAAGAGAGGACCCTGAAGACCTGAGATCTGGATGCGCCGGCTCTCTTGGTTCCTGGACCCTGGACGCTGGAGGTAGACTGAGCAGAATTCTCCAGAGAACATCGCCGGACTGTGCTATGCCTTTCCCAGACTCTGTAAACTATCCATTCACTTGTAAGTTACCCCACAAAATAAACCTCCGTTTTAACTAAAAAAAAAAAAAAATCTTGTCATTATTTTAGCATGTGTTAGGTGGCGAGGTCTCATAAATAGACAAACAATAATGATAGAATTAATCAGAAACAGAGATGCAAATGCAAAACAGTTATGAGTGACATGGTTTGGCTCTTGTCTTACTTGGCAGTTACCTGGAGATGCAAGAGGAATTCCATAGAGACAAAGGAGACTTCCTCACTCATGGGAATTGTGGAGCATTCTTAAGGAGATAACATGTTAAGTAATAAATGTTAGGTCCATTAGTTTAACATATGAGACATTCTTTACTGGTGCCATTCACATGCAGATTTTGTGTATAGAGGGGGAATGCATTGTGTGTTTGACTAAAACTGATTTTAGCCATGGATTTGGCAGCTCAGTACTCTTTCTTCCCTTTCTAACGCATTTTCCAGCAAGGCCTTCTTAGAACATCTTTGCCTTTGGGTTATGTGTTTATCTCCAACCAATGAGAGATGATCATAAAAAATTTAACTGCAGAAGAGGCCAAACACATGTTATAGTTGCTACAAAAATCTAGAGGATTCATGACTTTTAGAAGCTGTAAGGTTTTACACGATCTTTGGGATATGTTCCTAAAACCACTCACCATGGGAAGATAAATACCAACAAAAGGAAATCATGATTAATCCTGATTCCTACAAATTCTTGATTGTAAAGTATAGTGAAAGTATGGAGCAGAAGGGGTATTTTTTAACGTTTCCTACTGCCCTTTCAATGGCTATAGTTGCTATCTTAACGTTCAGTTTGTAGGATGCAGCTTACAATAAATATTGTATCTCCTAAGGTGAGTATACAAATAAATAATGTGCAAATTAATGAATTAATTTTTATGTTGAGTTACATGATTAGCAAGTTTGGTTAATACAATTATTTTTCTTTTTCTTTTTAGCTGTAAGTTATTTTACTCTGATAAAAGACTCAATCTTTATGGAGTTCTCATGAGTTACTCCAGCTATTACTTGAAGAATGAAGTATACCACTTTGGAAGACTGTTTATTTAAATTGCATAGGTTCTTTATTCCTTCTTGTACTTATTCACCTTGCAGGATGGTTTTTGCAGTTTCCTGACCAGAAGATGAGCCTTTTCTCACTGCTTATGTCTGTATTGGTTTTAGACATGTTTACTCAGCAGAAAGCAGCCATGATATGTCTAGTCCCCAAAGATCAAGTTTGCAAAGTTTAAATCCCCCCAAATACTATTCACAAAAATTAAAATATCAAATGCTGGCTTCCTAGCCATGGAAATATCAATGTCTATTACCATTGGCTTCGAAGAGGGAATGTAAGAAGTGAATAAAATCCAGTCCTGGATCAGAAAGTGGCTACATAACAAAACAAACCCAAAATTTAGTCACACATCATTTGTGAGCACTAATATTCCTTCAAGCCAATAAAATTGTTGGAAATTTTAAGGAATCATAGCTATGTTTTTGTAAAGTAGCTGCAGAAATACTCATTGATTCAAAAATAATTACTTCATAGTAGGTTATGAAGGCTCACAAGAGTATTGGAGGCATTACTGGTATTATTTCAGTTATTTTTTTGTGGTGTGAATATGAGTGTATGCAAAATGTGATTCCACATACCCTGAACAACATAGCAGTATGGCAGAATGGGGAGAAAATGTTTTAGGAAGACACTTTGTGATATAGCCTAGAGAATTCACAGGAGAATATTTTAAAGAGCAATGCTATGTAGAAGATGAATGTGAAAATGTTTCATGATGTGAGCCATGTCTTAAAGGAAAAAAGTATGACAAATAAGTAATGAATAAACAGTTATTCATTTCACTGAAAGACTTCAAATAAAATGAATAATCCTGAGTGCTGGCCACTTCTCATGATGCACCTCTACTCAATTGCACATGGTTTAGCCCTGTGATAGCCTCTTCTGTGTATCAGTTTGTTTTATATTTGTTCATCCTTATTCCCTTTTAGGTTTCTTTTCCTATCCTATATTTTCAGCAGTTGTTTTCTTGAAATTTTTAATGTCATATATTTAATCTTCAGAATGTTTCAATTTGAGTTCTAAGTCATGTACAGACTTTCAGAGAGCTTTCATTTCTTTTGTGCATTTTGTATTATTCAAACCCATAACGATACATTATCACAGCTTTAAAGAGCTGTGTGTAAATGAAGTTATTAAAGATTTCCCAACAAATAAATACATGTCCCTATTTGAGACATACAAAATTGTTATTTTATTTCCTTTGGTGACTTCAAGTGTGGTTATCATGGCATCCAATCATGTTTATTATTGATCCTGTTGACAGTCTCAGGTTGTATGTACAGTCCTTCAGTTGACCAGAGTTACGAAGTACAATGAACACTGTTGACACCCACAAGGATATGTGGTCATATGGGTCATATAGTCCTATTGCTTCCTGAACTATTTCTTTATGACTGAGCTCTAATTATTCTAGGAGTCACCTCCCTCTGACTACCAGAATATCAGGAGTTATTCTTGGAATATATGTTTTCATTTTTTTAGTATATAAAGCAACATGTAAAGTATTATATAATAGTTTTCTTTTCTCCATTTCGTCTTTTATTTTGGAGATTAATATAATTATATCATTTATCCTTTCTTTTACTTCCCTACAAACTCTCCCATATAGGCCCCTTGCTCTCTTCCAAATTCATGTCATCTTTCTTTCTTTCTTTCTTTCTTTCTTTCTTTCTTTCTTTCATTAATTGTTCTTAGATGTATATGCCTCTCTCTCTCTCTCTCTCTCTCTATATATATATATATATATATATATATATTGTATATATGTATTTCTAAATTTCAGTCTGTGTAATGTTATACGTATGTTTTCAGGGATGAGCATTTCGTATTGGAAAACCAATTGCTGTTCTTTTCCCAGGAGAAGACTATTTCTCCTGCTCTCAGTATTCCTTCATTGCTTTTTTAGGGTTGAGGCCTCTTGGGCTTTTTCCCATCCATTTTGGCACTTTCTATAATACTTTAGTGGTCTGTTAAGTGGATTCCTTTTCAAAAGTATAAATAATTATCTTTAAAGATTTGAAAAGTAATTATTTGTTAATTGTATTTTGTGAACTTTTACTAAAACCCAATAAATTTTGCATCTTAGGTGTTTTGATTTATTCAGTGTTTGAAAGGTTAGGTTATCACTCACTAATGAAACTGTTAACGAAAATCCAAGTTTAAAATTCTGAAACCCCAGCTCCAAGAATGCTATATACCTTTACCATTTTAACGTTTTCTCTTACCATTTTCCTTTAAAATACCACAATCTCCTAATCTTTCCAAAGTTGTACCTTACAACCAAAAAAAATGATGGTAATAAAATGTTATTTCATTTTATTTAAAAATTGCATTTTCATGGAACCTATAAATCAGTACTTCCAAGAAAGACATTACAGAGCAGCATGGGAGAGAATCAGTGAGGTTTTTCCAACCATGCTCAAAAAAGCAATTTTATTTTATTTCAAACAGTCACCACCAGCATTTTATTAGCTTTGAAATTAATAACAGGATACTGAGATTAACTGTGGCATTGCCCAACATAGTTTGTTCTTATGCTTCTATTTTCCCACTCCACTCCCCTGCCTCTACATGTTCCTATTTGCTTCCTTTCTCTTTCAAGCCATTGGTCCTCTTTCTACTCTCATGCACCCTGTATGAATGTTCCCTTCTTTTTCTACAATATTAACATATTTTTACCTCTAATTATGTTCTTTCTCATTTCCTGACCATTACCCTCCTCCTATACATAGCTGAACACATACAACACAAACACACACACACACACACACACACACACACACACATAAATTCTAAAATCATATATGAAAGTTTGCAGCATTTGTCTTTCTGAATCTAATTGTATTATTTCAGTATAATAATTTTCATTTAAATACACAATATAATTTGTTCATTGCAACTGTCATACATCCTTAGCATATGTTCACAGCCCTAGGAATTTAGGATGAAGAAAAGTGGGGTTCAAATCATGTATTTTCCAGTGTTCATTAATTTATTTTCTAAAACAGGCCTATTCTTGCAGGAATTCTGATTTGAGCAGATAATTTGGACAAAATCATTAGGACCCCAGGGAGAGAGAACACATAAACATTTTAATAGATATGCTTCTCACATGCTTCTAATTCTAGAGCATGAAAATTACATAAAATATTCACAAAGTATGCCCTGAACTAATTAGTTAATTGGTTTATTTTCCTCTGCTTCATCTACAGAAAAATAAAAATAAGCCTTATGGCTTGCGGGAACTGTCCTTGGTGCTGAATCATGAATACTTCATTGAGAATGGCTTTGTGTTCTTTAGAATTATTGTATGTCTCTGTCATGGTGGATAGACTGTGTGGTATTTGTAGACAGATATTTAAAATAATCTTATAATTACACAAGGATACAGTATTTGAAATGTTTTATATGATGAGAAAGTGAGACAGAACTTCAAATATTTTATGGAAATTCACAAATCTATTGACTCATAATTTAATTTTTAAATTAATATAAATTTGAGATTATTACTGACTGTACTTGTATGTCTTTATTAATAATTTACAGTATGCAGCACATTGATATTTCAAAGTTTTGAAATATCTTAATATCTTAATTTCATGATAAAGGTCATAAAAACAGAACTTGTTAATTCAAAATGAGTCCTAAACAGGTTGATGTTGAAGTTGTGCTAAATGCATTTTTTTATATCTGGAATAAGGTTATAGCCAATGTAAAAAAGTTCTTGTATCTTCCAATGAACAGTTTTGAACACAGAATGCAAAGTATTGCTTGATGGGAAAAGTAATGTGAGATTTTATATATGACACTGTCAAGCATTAATGGGGCATCAATTCCTTGAGACTTTTTTTTTTCTGTCTTCAAATTTTTTTATTAAGAAAATTTTTATTTATTCCATATACCAAGCACAGATTCTCCCTCTTCCTTCCCCCTGTTCCCTCCCCAGATTCTACCCCCAATTCACTGCCCATCCTCTCCTCCAAAAAGGTATGGGGGAGTCAGCAAAGCCAGGAACATTCAGCTGAGGCAGGTCCAAGCCCCTCCTCCTGCCTCGAGGCTGTGCAAGGTGTCCCACCACAGGCAATGGGCTCCAAAAAGCCAGTTCATGCACCAGGGATAGATCCTATTCCCACTGTCAGAGGCCTCTCAAACAGACCAAGCTACACAACTGTCTTCCCCATGCAGAGGGCCCAGTCCCCTGCAGGCTCCATAGCTGTCAGTCCAAAGTTCATGAGTTCTCACTGACTTGGTTAGATTGTATCTGTAAGTTTTCCCATCATGGCCTTGATGCCCCTTGCTCATAGAATCCCTCTTCCCCCTCTTTGACTGGACTTCCAGAACTCAGCCTGGTGCTTGGCAGTGGCTCTCTGCATCTATTTCCATCAGTTACCAGTTGAAGGCTCTATGATGACAGTTAGGGCATTCACCAATCTGATCATCAGGGTAGGCTAGCTCAGGTACCCCCTCCACCTTGCTAGTAGTCTAAACTGGGGTCATCCTTGTGGATTCCTTGGAACTTCCCTCATATCAGGTTTCTCTCTATCCCAATGATGTCTCCCTCTATCATGGTATCTCCATCATTGATCTCCCACTCTGCTCCAGTTCCAGCTCGACCAACCTATTCTCCCATGCTTCTATTCCCCACCTCCTACCCTTCATTGCCCCCTCACTCCCAGTTTACTCAAAAGATCTCATCTATTTCCCCTTCCCAGGGCAATCCATGCATCTCCCTTAGGGTTCTCCTTGTTACCTAGCTTCCCTGGAGCTATAAGTTATAGTCTGGTTATCCTTCACTTTACGTCTAGTGTTGTTGAGACTGAAGTTACATGTTAATATAAGATACAAGATATGGTTTTAATGCCTGTGCTAGGGAACAGAAAAGGATCATGGAGAATGGGAGGAACTGGAAGATTCAAGGAAGAGCACATTGAAGCACAACCTTCAATTCTCAAATGTAGTGTACCAGGAAGCAAGCAGCCCAGTTCTGAAGTGTATAGGTG
>CABHPP010148953.1:0-40764 GCA_902168425.1 Peromyscus attwateri | reverse complement strand
TTACTGGAAAGGAGAGGGACATTGTGGGCGCCCGCCTCTGAGTGCCCTGTCTTTTTGTGCTTACTTTAGAAGGTGAGGCTATCTCGATGAGGTTGGCCTGTAGAGTTTGAATCTGGTGGGTGAGGTCCTTAAGCTCTTTTTGTCCAGCTTGGGTGTAGGCATGATGGGCTGAGTTCGCCCCCTGTTCAAACTTTCCTAATCCTTTGCCAGGCAGAAAGCCTGTTTGATATAATAAACCTTTAGTTCAACATTTAAGTGCCATATTCTGTAGATCTCTGAAGTATGAGGGCTGTTCAGGTATCTGAATAGACAAACTCTGTTTCTAATTACTTGTTTTAAGCTCAACCCTGAAAACATATGCAAGGGACTGCGTGAATGAGCAAACTTATCCCTGTAATATTACATCAATACTTATTTATCCTGACTACAATCAAAAGAAACTTGATGATTTATGACTAACTATCAAAACCAATGCTTTTAAGTTGAAGTTCTTTTAGCATAAAATACAGGTTTAGTAAAGAAACCAAAACAAAATATCAATATAAGACATATATATGCATCAGCTTATCCAGATAACTTAAGTTTAACAAACTTAGCAAATACAAGGAGGTTAGACAACATTCTTAAGCCTGAATGTACCTTGGGTAAGGAGAAACATCTTTAAGTTATTGGTTTTTAACTATAAAAACTGTTTTTAAAAGATTGAGATCTCTCAAATGTCTTTTGTAATATCAACAATAAAGTACCCTTTTTACTTTAAGGGGGAGAAAACATGGCATCATCATAATCTTTTACTTAGAGGCTTGGATGATTTCTTTGATCTTACCTTTGGCAGCACATAGTCTGTCTGTTTTATTTTATTATGGCTGGTGCTTCTGGTGAACATCATCTGACACTGGCAATTTTTAAAACTGCTAAGGTCCATCATTGCAACCAGACTCTTTTTGGAACTCCAGTCTTGTCATATATTTACAAACCTCAGCTGTTTTCTATGATCTTGTTATATCTTTAAAATCATTATTATTTTACATGGATAAATCCTAAATTACAAAGTTTAGCTGTCAGAGCAAGGTATATTCTTGTGTAAAGGCATTGATGTGTAGCTTTAATATTTATCAAATATCTTATTTGTTAAACATATGTTGTTATCTATTTAGACCTTTTGGAAACTTGTTGTTGAACATTTGGTATACACATAAGTACTTAGGTGTTACATATATTTTTAAAACAGTAATTACTTGCACACATACACACAGTTGGATCCAACTTTCATACATACATACATACATACATACATACATACATACAGTTGAAGCTTGCTTACATTTTTAAGTTATATACCTGTTCATATAAGCAGTTTGTAGAATCAGTAGCCATTTTTAAGATGAAAACCAACCAGAATTAACTTTCAAATTCAGTATTTGCAGGTATAATAAACCATAACAAACAATTTATATCATATCCCCGCTGACCTTTTACAACCTTTTATGTAAAGCAATATCAGGACAGAGAAGGGTTAACAAGAGAAGTTGCTGGCCAGCAGAAGAGACCTTGAAGTTATCACAGTAAAGGAAGGGAGGGGGAGCAGTGGGCATAGAGTGTGTCCTTGGCTGCCAGTGTTCCTGAAAAAAGTTTTTGTTAACTCCTCTGACTAAAGTCAGATTTTCTGTTCGGTGTTCACACAGTTTTTGTCAATTGCAGGCAGTCCCCATTGGGAAAATAAAGGAGGTTATCAATCACGCTGTTGTGGCTAACAGTCTCCTGGACATCCTGCCAATGAACAAGGGTTAAGTCTAGGGGTGAAGACGGGGTGTTCCCCATATGGAGAGACAGAGATAGAGGCAAAAGACAGACTCCAAAAAACTCACAAAGAAGACAAGAACAGATACACAGACAAAATCCGTGCGGTGGTGATTTGGCTACAAAACCGAAAGTACAGATTCAGATGGGAGGGGCCACGGACTGCATGCAGCCTCTCCACCGGGAAGGAGAGACATTACCTCTTCCTCCTTCCTCCAAACCATTCCAGAGAAAACCTCCAGAGGGGGGACCTGGGGACCTCTGGGCACGTCTGCCCCCCCCCACAGGTCCCAGATCTGCCCGCGCACCTCATGCAGGCACAGAATACAGATGCTAAATCACCCAGACACAAGACAAGAACATAACAACATAAAACATAGATCGAGCTCATTTTAAAAATGTCTCTAATCACACCATAAAAACTAAAAAATGTGTCAGGGATATTTTCCCCATCTTTGAGTATATTATTAATATCTTTTTCCACTTTATTCCAAGTCAGAGGGTGAATGCCTGGGCCGTGGATAACTAGCCAGGGACATTTTTCCTCCATAAAACAAAAGAATTTTATCAAATCTTTCTTTTTTACTCTTAATCCTCTCTCCCTGAGGCTGCTCCTCATTTCCTTAATGAAGAGCATTTTTTTTTAGACAAAACCATGCCCATGGCTTATGGGACGACAAGTCTTACCTCACGGTAGCCCGCTGCACGAGTGATGCAGTGGGGCCGCGACTAGGATATGTATGTCTGGCCAGACCTTCTCTTCATCTATCGTCCGGTGAATCTCGTGCCTCGAGCCATCACGTTGGGCGCCACTGACCCGGCCTGCAGGTCTAGTTATTCGTGGGTCCCGGGCCTTGAAACACCTGAAAGCCAATGGGGAGAGAGAGGAACGAAGCCAAGCACAAATGAGAAACTGAGTCACTCTGAGTAGTGTCAAGGCTCCGTTTATTAAGCGAACTGTACATGCTTTTATAGAGGACTTTAAGCGGGGAGGGGGAGCTGAAAGAGGGGAGTGGAAAATTTCCAGGAGAAGTCAGAGTGATCAGGGAGGAGGTGAAGTCTCTTTGGTCCAAGGTTTTGCAGGTGGCCGATTACTGTTCAAGGCTACATCCAAAAGTATACTTCTTAGCTAGGCCAAGGCCATCCTAACTGTGCAAGCCTCCTAGCAGAAATTCAAAGCACGATAGATCTAATTCACACAGGCCTGGGTCAGTCTCCAACAATGTGGCAAGGTATAGATTTATGGAAATGGATTAATTTAAGCTATAAGAACAGTTAGTAAGAAGCCTGCCACGGCCATACAGTTTGTAAGCAATATAAGTCTCTGTGTTTACTTGGTTGGGTCTGAGTGGCTGTGGGACTGGCAGGTGAGAGAGATTTGTCCTGACTGTGGGCCAGGCAGGAAAACTCTAGCAACAAATGGCGCCAGAACGTGGGGCAGGAATTTCCACTTAAAACCTGAGAAAGCATAAAAAGAAGATTCTAAAACAGAGCTAAAACAGCTTCCTAGTTGTCTTTCTCAAGTTAGCCGCAGCCTGTGTGTTTGACCTACAGTATGGTGGGAATAAGGCGTCTGAAAGTGGCACATTAAGCTGCGTGGTGGATTTAGCCTTTGATAGTACAAAACAAAAAAAAAAGAGGTTTCTGGGCTAAACGCTGCTTTGATAGAAGCATAGACCCACGAAGGCTCCCAGAGCTGACAGTAAATGTATCACTGCCATGTTGGGAAGCTGAGGTGGGCAGAGCCAGCAGCCACAGCACCGTTTCAGTCTTAGAATGCTGCAATTTAAAGTAACAGGTTCACAATAAGACAGATTCAGATGGAACAAGATTTAAATGCTTTAAAATGTGTGTAAAAATGTACATAGGCTTCAAAGAGAGAGAAAAAGAAATATATACAGTTATATAAAGAAATAGAGATAGTTTTGAAAAATAAAGTCTTTAAAGAGACAGTAAAGGTAGTATAAAATATAAGCCACATAAAGATGGATATCACACAGAGAATCTGGATTGTGTTGTCTTTGGGATTCTTAACTGCAGAGAGATATTTGATTGTAAAGGAAGCTGAGTTAAACCAATATGTATATTTTAAAGATACCTTGACTTCAAAATTTGGATGTAAGCATATGTTGCTTTGGAAAGGAAGCTCTGCTTTTGTTTCCACAGAAAGCCAGAGGCTATGGATTTGTTCTAGATTAAGATACATCAGGTTTGACCAGCCAAGACCCCCTGAAGGTCTCCGATGACACCTAGACCCAGATGATCCAACATCCAGAACCCTTTAAAGGCAACTGGCTCAGAAAATACACCCTCACGGACTACTCCATGATCCTAAAATTTTCTTTGTGTCCCCATAAGATATAGCGCCCCCCTCCAGCGGGAAGTAGTAAGAGAAGCTACGCCCAAATTCCCAAATATACCAAGCTGGCACTTCCCCTTTTCTATCTAATCAAAAAGGTTTTAGTTTAATATAATAATTACATATAATAGAACAGTTGTCAAGCAGAAATTACAGGTACAATATTTAGTCTACTTATATTTGGCAAAATTCAAGAAAATATTTTGTCATCTATCCTATATTTGTGAGTCTAAAGTTTCATATCTAATTTATCTTTTATCATAACCAAGGAAAATTATAATTATAACTATAGAGTCTTCAACTACATCAAAGCCTCCAGAAGCATATAATATCACCTAAGCAAACAGGAAGTACATTGTTAACAACTTCCAAAACTTCTAGAATGACAGAGACAACTAGCTGCCTGGACAGTCACCCAAAGTTCCTCTGCAACGTTGGGGCAGTCATTTTCAACCTAGAGTCTCTCAGTCATTTTTCCCTGTGTATTGTAGAATCTCTTTCAGTCTCCTCTTCAAAGCAGGAACCTGAAGGATCATCTCATCTTGCAAAGTTCAGTGGTCACCTACCTATGGTTCCTGCATGTCCAGTTTATACAACATACTGTCAATCAATTGAGACAAGGTCACTTTTTTGCCCAGTGGCTAACTTTTGCCACAAAGAAAACAAACTCAATAATGAGTTTCTTCAATGCTCATCATCCTCCTTGAAGTAATTGGTGCTGCCAGGAGCAGACGTGTCTCCTTGTCCAGAAAAGTCTGTTTTTAAAACATTTTAAACGCCATATTCTGTAGGTCTTTGAAGTGTTTGAAGATTGCCTACCTAATTGAAATGTATCTATGTATAACTAGAAAACTTAACTAACATGACTATAAGTTTGATTATCATAGATGACTAAATCTGTATTTCTTAATTACAAATTACAATTTTAGATGAGTTCCATAAATGTAATACCCTAAACAAGGATAGAAATATACATACAGTATAACAAAATTAACTTCAAATTTGTATCAATAAACTAAAATCCATAGCAATGTAAAATATTTTAAAGAAGTTATTGCTCTTTAAAAGTAGTTTCAATATTCTATTCTTTTAATATATATACTATACCCTTTTCTTTTTAGAAAGAGATTCCATTTATAATCAACCCCTTTAAATAAAAATAAACATTTATAAACAATATTTTGGGAATTTAGGCATAACTTCTCGTACTACTTCCTTCTGGTTAGGGGTGCTGGTAATCTTATGGGGATCTTGAGAAAATTAAGAATTATACTTAAATCTTGGCTGTAGTCTGTGAGGATGGATTATCTCAGCCAGTTGCTTTGAAACTGATTTTGGATGTTGGATCATCTGGGCCATGGTGTCATTGGGGACCTTCCAGAGGGTCTTGGTTGATCAAACCATATTAACCTGGAATCAGTCCATAGGTTCTCATCTTCCATGGAAACAAAATCAGAACCTTTTTTCCAAAGCTACGTATCCTTAGACATAAATTTTGAAGTCAAGATATATACATATATATATATATATATATATATATATATATATATATATATATATATGTTTAACTCAGCAGCCTTTATAATCAAAAGTCTTTCTGCAGTTAAACATCCCAAAGACAATATAATCTAGACTCTCTGTGTAATTTCCATCTTTAAATGACTTATTTTTATATTATGTTTACTGTCTCTTTAAAGATTTTATTTTTTAAAACTATTTCTTTATATAATTGCATGTATTCCTTTTTCTCTCTCTTCCAAGCCTACGTACATTTTTACACGCACTGTAAATTGTTTAGAGTTTTATTTCATCTGAATCTGTCTTACTGTGAATCTATTGCTTTAAACTGCAGATGGCAAAATTTCCTTGAGGTGCAGAGAAGAAGCTATATTCTTTTAAGTTTGAGTAAAATGTTCTGTAAATACCTGCTAGGTTCATTTTGTTTATGACATCAGTTAACTCGATCAGCTCTCGGTTTAGTTTGAGTTTAGCTGATCTGTCTATTGTCAAGAGTTGGGTAGCAAAGTCTCCCACTATCAGTTTGTGAGGATATGTAATTAAAATATATGGTATAAACTGTAGTATTGTTTCTTTTATGAACTTCAGCAGCCTTTTCTTTGATGTACAGATGTTAAAAACTGCAATGTCCTTTTCTTGAACTTTTCCTTTGATGAGTATGAAGTGTCCCTTCCCTATCTGTTCTGACTAGTTATGATTTGAAAACTATTTTCTCTGATATGTAATGGATATACAGCTTTCTTCTTAGGTACATTTGTTTGAAATATATTTCTTCACCCTTTTACCCTGAGGTCATGTCTATCCTTGATAGTAAAACACATGTTTTGGATGCAGCAGAAGGATGGATCCTGTTTTTGTATACATTCTTTTTGTCTGTGTCTTTTTATTGGGGAATTGAGACCATTGATGTTGAGAGATATCAAAAGATTAATGTTTGCTGATTTCTTTTATTGTCTTTTTGTTGATGGTGGTGGTGGTTGTGCTTGTAGTTGTATGTGTATGTGTGTGTGTGTGTGTGTGTGTGTGTGTGTGTGTGAGAGAGAGAGAGAGAGAGAGAGAGAGAGAGATTTATTTATTTGTTCTCTTATTGTCTTGAATGTGTTTAACTTCATGTTGAAATATTTCTCCTATCACCCTCTATAGAGATGGATTTGTAGACATATATTGTTTAAATTTTGTTTTATCATGTAGTTTTATTTTCTCCATCAGTTATAATGGAAAATTTTGCTAGGTATAGTAATCTGGGGTGGTACCTAAGAGTACGTAGAACATCTGTCAAGGTTCTTCTGCCATTTAGATTTTCAATATGAAGCCAGATGTCATTCTAATAGGTCTACCTTTATATGTTACTTGTTTTTTTTTCTCCCTTGCAGCCCTTAATATTATTTCGTTGTTCTATACATTTACTGTTTTGATTATCATGTGATGGAGGGAACTATTTTTTTCTGGTCCAGTCTATTTTTGTGTTCTACATGTTTCTATCAAAATAGCCACCTTCATCTTTAGATACTGGAAATTTTCTTCAATGATATTGTTGAAAATGTTTTCTGTCCTTTCCCTGGGTTTGCTCTCCTTTCTTTATTCCTACTAGTCTTAGATTTAGTCTTTTCATTAGTGTCCCAGGTTCCCTGGATGTTTTATGCTAGGATTTTTTTTTAGATTTAATATTTTATATAACTGAGATATAATTTCTTCTATTGTGTCTTCAATGCCTGAGAGTCTCTCTTCTGTCTCTTGTGATCTGTTGACGAAGCTTGCCTCTGAGGTTCTATTCAAGTTTCTAAATTATTTGTTTCCAGATCCCTAAGTTTGGGTTTTCTTTCTTGATTCCATTTCCATTTCAAATCTTGAAATGTTTTATTCATTTCCTACCTCTGTTGGTTTTTGTATTCACATGTTTATTTCAGGGATTTACTTGTTTTCTCCTTAAAGACCTCTATCATTTTTATAAAGGCTATTTTAAGGCCTTTGTCTTGTGCTTCAGCTATGTTGTAATGCTCAGGGCCTGCTATGGTAGGGTTGCTGGGTGCTAGTGGAGACATGTTATCCTAGTTATTATTGATTTTGTTTTTATGCTGGTGTCTAGGCATCTGGTTTGGGGAATATTGTAATTCAAGGTGCTGATATCTAGTGTTGTCTTTATTAGGTGGGTGTTTTTTCCATTGGTTTCTCATTCCCTGTTCAGTTCTTAGGACAGTGTGGTAGCTGTTTGTTGCCTTCTAAGAATTCTTCTGGGATCTTGACAGGAGTGACCACTGGAGGTTCCAAGCAAAATGTGTGTTTATAGGTATTGGAAGGTGACACAGGGGAATGGGTATGGCCTGAGGATGTCCACAGGAGGGAATAAAGCATACTATCACCCCAGAATCTGCTCAGTCCCTTGAGAATTGGGATAGTGAGTGAGGAGAGGTCTGCTGTGGAATGTAATTCTGTATGCTGTGAATATGTGTTGCTCCCATTGGCTAGTAAATAAAGGTGCATTGGCCATTGGTAGAACAGGATGGAGCCATGCAGGAAAATCCAAGAGAGAGAAAAAGAAGAAAGGCAGAGGCAGAGGAAACACCAAACCATCTTCCAAGGAGCAACATGTAATGGGACACAGGTAAAACCACAGAACACATGGTGATACATAGATTAAGAGTTATGGGTTGAGGTAAGTTATAAGATCTAGATAGCAAGAAATGTGAGCCATCAGCCATATAATTTGCAATTAATATTAAGCCTCTGAGTTATTATTTTTTTAAGTGACTGCAGGATCGCAGGGTCAGGCAGGACTAGAGAGACAGGGAATCATGGGGCCAGGACAAGGCAATGATTTGGAGGATAGAAGTTAGAAGGAGAAGATATGTGAGATCAACTGGAGATGGGAGTTGGCAGCCCAACAGAGGTTGCATCAGGTGTTCTACTGAAGAACTATAGATGAGACTGGGAGATTGGATTTGGAGAAGCAGAGAGAGAGAAAGAGAGAGAGAGAGAGAGAGAGAGAGAGAGAGAGAGAGAGAGAGAGAGAGATGAAGATCTACAATTAGCCTACCTGCTTCAGTGGCTGGAGAGGCCTGAACATAAGTTGACATTTTAAAACCAACTGGCATACTATGTTTTGTATATGTGTGTGTCCATTCAATTATGTGAAGAAATAGATATCATTCCCATTTTTCATAGTGACATCATAGGAGCTAAAGGATGCTCATACATTCCTTCCTCTGATAAAAAAAAATTACTCTTTGACACCACAGCCTGCATGCCACCACATTTACTGTCCCAACATATTAGAAGCTGACCTCATAAAATGGGGACAGAAATTTCTGCAGTGTTATTTCACTTCAAAAATAATTTTTACTAGAAAGATAAAGGTAAAATATCTGAATCTTGAGGTAATATTTGTGTCTTGAGATAGAAAATAAAGGTAAATCCTCCAGAACATTTTGTATTTGGCTTGTGTTGAGAGTAGGGTATGTATGAAGAGACAAAAGACAAAGAACTTGTGCTTCAGTGTGAATAAGGAGATCAGGAAGCTTAACATGTTCATTTCAGTGTTCCCTTAAGCCAATGTCACTTGTGTCTAGTTCTTCATAAAAAATGATTGTCAATTTTCCCAGAGAACTTTTCTGATGTGGACAGTTGAGATAAGAACTCACATGATTAACAATCACTGGTCATTAATATCCCTTAGTATTAACGGACTCAATTAGCCTATAAAAAGACACAGGCTAACAGAATGGATATGAAAACAGGATCCATCCTTCTACTGTGTATAAGAAATAAACCTCAACTTCAAAGAAAGATACTACCTCAGAGTAAAAGGTTAGGAAAAGACTTTCAAATCAAATGGATTTAAGAAGCAAGATGGCATAGCCATTCTAATATCTACAAAAACAGACTTCAAATTAAAATCAGTCAAAGGAGATCAGGAAGGATATTAGATGTTTATCACAGGAAAAATCTACCAAGATGAAGTCTCAATTCCAAACATTTATGCCCCCAAATACAAGAGCATCAACATATGTAAAAGAAACAATACTAAAGCTTAAATCACACATCAAACCCCACACATTAATAGTGGGAGACTTCAACACCCCACTCTTACCAACGGACAGGTCTTCCAGACAGAAACTTAACAGAGAAATAAAGGAACTAACAGATATTTTAACACAAATGGACTTAATAGATATCTACATAACACTCCACCCTAACAAAAGAAAATATACCTTCTTCTCAGCACCCCATGGTGCTTCTCTAAAACTGACCACATACTTGGTCACAAAGCAAATCTCAACAGCTATAAAAAATATTGGAATAACCCCTGTATCTTTTTGGACCACCAGGGCTTAAAGTTAGAATTCAACACCACAAATTATAGAAAGCCTACTCATGAAAACTGAATAATGCTCAACTGAATCATCACTGGGTCAAGGAAGAAATAAAGGAAGAAATTACAGACTTCCTAGAATTCTATGAAAACGAATGCACAACATACCCAAACTTATGGGACACTAGGAAAGCAGTGCTAAGAGTTCATAGCACTAAATGCCTACATAATGAATTTGAAGAAATCTCACACTAATGACTTAACAGCACACTTGAAAGCTCTAGAACAAAAAGAAGCAAACTTATCCAGGAGGAATAGACACCAGGAAATAATCAAATTGGGGACTGAAATCAATAAAATAGAAACAAACAGAACAATAGAAAAAAAATCAATGAAACAAAGAGTGAATTCTTTAAGAAAATCAACAAGAGAGAAAAGCTTTTATCCAAACTAACCAAAAGGAAGAGAGAGAGCATCCAAGTTAACAAAATCAGAAATAAAAAGGGAGACATAACAACAGACAATGAGGAAATCCATAGAATCATCAGATCATACTTCAAAAACCTGTACTCCACTGAATTGGAAAACCTAAAAGAAATCGACAATTTTCTGGATAAATACTATATACCAAAATTAAATCAAGACCAGATAAACAATTTAAATTTCCTATAACACCTAAGGGAATAGAAGCAGTCATTAAAAGTCTTCCAACCAAAAAAATAAATAAATAAATAATAAATAAATAAAGACCAGATGATTAGAGCACAGAATTCTACCAGATTTTCAAAGAAGAACTATTAGCAATACTCTCCCAATTGTATTGTTCCACACAATAGAAACAGAAGGGATGTTACCAAACTCTTTTTATGAGGCATCAGTTACTCTGATACCCAAAACCACACAAAAATGCAACAAAGAAAGAGAATTATAGACCAATCTCCCTCATAAACACTGATGCAAAAATACTCAATAAAATATTAGCAAACTGATTGAAGAACACTTCAAAAAATTATGCACCATGACCATGTAAGCTTCATCCCAGAGATGCAAGGATGATTCAACATGTGAAAGTCTGTCAATATAACACACCATATAAACAAACTGAACGAAAAAAAAAAAAAACATAATAATCTCTTTAGATGCTGAAAAGCCTTTGATGAAATCCAACACACCTCATGATAAAGGTCTGGAGAGATCAGGAATACAAGGAACATACCTAAACATAATAAAGGCAATTTACAGCAAGCCAACAGCCAACATCAAATTAAAAGGAGAGAAACTGAAAGTGATTCCACTAAAATCAGGAACAAGACAAGACTGTCCACTCTCCCTATATTTATTCAATATAGTACTTTAAGTCCTAGCTAGAGAAATAAAACAACAAAAGGAAATCAAGGGGATACAAATTGGAAAGGAAGAAGTCAAACTTTTACTATTTGTAGGTAATATGATAGTATATATAAGTGACCCCAAAAAATTCTACCAGGGAACTCCTAGAGCTGATAAATACCTTCAGTAATGTGGCAGAATACAAGATTACCTCAAAAAATCAGTAGCTCTCCTGTGCACAAATGATAATATAAAATACCTCAGGGTAACTCTAACTAAGCAAGTGCAAGACCTGTATGACAAGAACTTTAAGTCTCTGAAGAAAGAAATTGAAGAAGATATCAGAAAATGTAAAGATCTCCCATGCTCACAGATAGGTAGGATTAACATAGTAAAATGACAATCTTACCAAAAGTAATCTACAGATTCAATGCAATCTGCATCAAAACTGCAACACAATTTGTCACAGACCTGAAAAGAACAATCCTGAGCATTATATGGAAAAACAAAACCCCAGGATAGCTAAAAAGAAAAAAAAATCCTGTATAATAAAGCAACTTCGGGAGGTATCACCATCCCTAACCTCAAGCTCTACTATAAAGTTATAGTAATAAAAAAAAAAAAGGTTGCTATTGGCATAAATCCAACATGTGGAACAATGGGATCAAATTGAAGACCCTGACATTAATCCAAACACCGATGAATACCTGATTATTGACAAAGAAGTCAAAACTGTACAATGGAAAAAAGAAAGCATCTTCAACAAATGATGCTGGAATAACTTGATGTCAACATGTAGAAAATTTCAAATAGATACATATCTATCACCATGCACAAAACTCAAGTCCAAGTGGATTAAAGACCTCAACATAAATCTAGTTACACTGTACCTGACAGAAGAAAAAGTAGGAAGTAGCATTGAACTTGTTCGCACAGGAGACCACTTCCTGAATATAACACCAGTAGCACAGACACTGAGAGCAACAATTAATAAATTGGACCTTCTGAAATAGAGAAGCTTCTGTAAGGCAAGGGACATGGTAAATAAGATAAAATGACACCTTAGAGAATGGGAAAAGCTCTTCACCAACCCCACATCTGACAGAGGGCTGATCTCCAAAATATATAAAGAACTCAAAAAACTAGACATCAATATACCAAACAATCCAATTAAAAAATGGGCTGTAGAGCTAAACAGAGAATTCTCAACAGAAGAATCTCAAGTGGCTGAAAGACATTTGAGGAATTGCTCAACATCCTTAGTCATCAGGGAAATGCAAATCAAAATGACTCTGAGATACCACCTTACACCTGTCAGAATGGCTAAGATCAAAAACACTGATAACAGCTTATGTGGGAGAGGATGTGGAACAAGGGAAACACTCCTCCACTGTTGGTGAGAGTGCAAACTTTTACAGCCACTTTGGAAATCAGTATGGTGTTTTCTCAGAAAATTAGGAATCAGTGTACCTCAAGACCCAATGATACTACTCTTGGGCATATACCCAAGGAATGCTCAATCATACCACAAGGACACATGCTCAGCTATGTGTCATCATATCATCACTATTAATAGTAGCCAGAACCTGGAAGCAAACCTTGATGCCCCATGACTGAAGAATGGACAAAGAAAATGTGGTAAATGTACATAATGGAGTACTACTCAGCAGTAAAAACAATGACATCATGAAATCTACAGGCAAATGGACAGAACTCATAAGTTGATACTAGATGTAAAGCAAAAGATAACCAGACTGCAACCCACAGTTCTAGAGAAGCTAGCTAACAAGGTGGACCCTAAGAGGGATGCATGGATCGCCCTGGGAAGGGGAAATGGATGAGATCTTCATGAGTAAACTTGGTATGAGGGATGGACAATAGAGGGTAGGGGATGGGGGATGAGAACATGAGGGTACGGGATAATTGTGCTGGAACAGGGATGGAGTGGAAGAGCAATAAAGAGATATCTTGGTTGAGAGAGACATCATGGGTATAGACAGAAACCTGGAGCTAGGGAAGTTGCCAGGAATCCCCAAGGATGACCCCATATTAGACTACTAACAATAGTGGAGAGGGTGCCTGAGCTGACTCACCCCAGTAATCAGATCGTTGAATACCCTACCTATAATCATAGAGTCTTCATCCAGTAACTGATGGAAGCAGATGAGGAAATTCACAGCCAAGCACCAGGCTGAGCTCCAGGAGTTCAGTCAAAGAGAAGGAAGAGGGATTCTATGAGCAAGGGGTATCAAGATCATGATGGGGAAACTTACAGAAACAACCAAACCAAGCTTGTGGGAACTCATGAACTTTAGACCAATACCCTTGGAGCCTCCATGGAACTGGACTAAGCCCCCTGCATAAGCAAGACAATTGTATAGCTTAATCTGCTTCAGGGGCCCCCTGGCAGTAGGATCAGGATCCTTCCCTGATGCATGAGCTGGCTTTTTGGAGCCCACTACCTATGGTGGGACACCTTGCACAGCCTTGATGCAAGGGGAGGGGCTTGGACCTGCCTCAACTGAATAGGCTTTGCTGACTCCCTATGATAGGCCTTACCTTTTTGGAAGAGTGAATTAGGGGAGGGGAAGCTGCGGGGTGGCAAGGAGGAGGAAAGAGAGGGGGATCTGTGATTGGTGTGTAAAATTAATAAAAAAATTTCTTAATAAAGTTAAAAAGAAAATTGCAAAAAAAAATAGAACTCACATGAATAAGATACGAAGAGAAGAAATGATTAATGGGATAGACATGACCCAGTGGTTAATAGCACTTATTGTTCTTGGAGAACACCCTGGCAGGTCCAAGGACACACATGGTGGCTCTCAACCATCTATAACTTCCAGAACATACGATGCTTTCTTTCAGCCTCAGGGGTCACTTGTATATGTACAGTACACGTAGATTCATGTAAGCAGGCACATGCCCATAAATGAAAAGAAATAAATAAAAGACACCAAGTGGTTAAAATTAATATACATTATGTAATCTCAAGTGAAGCAGTTCAAGAAAATTAGAATATCTCACATTTAATAGCTTGATTTTTTTGCAAAACCTTAACACTGAGCCCCGTTGCCCCGTCTCATTAATGTTTTGGTAGCCCCAGTTTGGAAAGCAGTGTTCCTCATTCCAATATCTGTAACATATGTCCTGGCTACCTCTGAAGTGGGGCTCATTTTACCTGGCCCCTTTATGAGGTTTGTGGCACCAGAATAACATCCCAGCTGATTAAGAAAGCTTTACAGAAGCAGAACTAGAAAAAAAATTGAACCATCACAGCTGTGCCTATAAATATGGTGTGCGGTGACGGCCTTTCAGAAGTGTGTGTTAAATGAAAAATGGCTTTTTCACCCCAAGGACCGTATTTCAGCAACAGCCCCCTGAGCTCTATGGCAATACCCTTTCACACATATAATTGTCACAGGGAAGGTGTACGCAGGCCAGCCAAGGCACCTTCATCACAATGAGGCTTTATCCTTAAAACTTTGCAGCGAACTCTGAATCGATGACATATTTGTAGCAGGAGCATGGGTTTTACTCCCAATAATCACTTTGATCTTTCGTGCTTAAGGGAAAAAAGAGAAGGCAAAGGGCAGTCTACAAGTTCCATGACCCATTTCATGGTGTGCTCAACCCAGACAGATGACCCAATTTACTTCCTCTCCTCCAAAGTCAGTCGGCTTATTCTGACAGTGCTTTCCGCTGCTGTGGCTCTTTGAGTCTCTGTTTGCTGAAAGAGAACTGTGCTAGTGTTCACAAATTTAAAATTGCCTATATTCAAAGAGTTTCAGTTAATGCAAGCAAGATTATAACTCAAACCCTCTAAAATGCTAAAAGAGGTGTGTTTAAGGCAACTTTCTAAACTGCCAAAGCAGTATGGCAAAGAATGCCAACCACTTTGTCTTCATGTTTTTCCACCCAATCAACACTGTATTTTATACTTGAACTTTTACTTACCTCTTCTTTTGATTTGGGCAGCTATCTATTTTATCTATTTATCTATTTGTCATTTGTTTAATTTAAAAAAGATTCCTCTCTCATATAATACTTGCCCACCACAGTTTTCTCTCCCTCCTCTGCTCTCATCTCTCTCCCACCTCCCCAGTCTCCGAGATCCACTACCCCTCCATTTCCTTTCAGAAAGGAACTGGCTTCCAAAAACAACCAACAACCAAACACAGCAAAACAAGATACAATAAGACAAGGCAGAAGCCCTCATATCAAGGCTGGACAAGGCAACCCAATAAGAGGAAATGATTTCCAAAAGCAGGCAAAAGAGTCAGAGAAACACTCACTCTCATTGTTAGGAGTCTCACAAAAACAGCAAGCCAGCAGCAACAATAGATACACAGAGGACCTTGTGCAGACCCATGCAGGCCCAACGCTTAAAGCTTCAGTCTCTGTGAACCCATATGAACCCCACTTAGTTGATGTCTGTGGGCTGTGTCTTCCCGGTGTCCTCCAGCCCCTGGACTCCTACAATCTTCTTACCCCTCTTCTGTGGGGTTCCCAGAGCTCTGAGTGACCCAACAGAGACCTCAATACTCTTTCTGCATAATGTCAGGCTGCAGGTCTCCGCATCTGCTCCCATCTGCTGTGGGAGGAAGCCACTCTGATAATATCCCCAGCAAGCCTCTCTGATGACAGTCTCTGAATATAGCGGAATGTCATTAGGAATCATTTCATCGATTTTATTTTCCATTCTTGTTTGGTTCTACCCAAGCTTGTCAATTTTGAGTCATAGATTATAATACAAGACCTTTCTGTCATATTTATTTGCAAATAGCAGTTATTTAAACTTTGTTTTAAAGCGGAACAAACAACAACAAAAACAATGTACCTGGAAGTAAGAACAATGGCTCAATTGCTAAAGCAATTGCCTTGCACACATGAGTATTGAGTTTATTGCCCAGAACACAAGTCTAAAGCTGGCGTGATGACATGCCCTTGTAACCCAAGTGTTTGGGAAGTTACAGACAGGAAGTTACCTCAGGCTTGTTGACCAGTCATCCTGAGAGCTACTTGATGAGCTCTCACCATCCATTGAGACACCTTGTCTAAAACACAAAAGGTTGGAAGTCTCTGTAGAATGATGCACAAGGATTTATCTTTTAGCCTACACACACACACACACACACACACACACACACAGACACACACACACACACACATACACACACACGGTCCTATATTGTATTGGAACAGCTCTGAAATATCCTCCCAATCAACAATCAGTAATAAGTAAACAAATATTTTAAAAAATAGATATTCATCATCTCACATTTGTGGTGGGTGCAATTCTGAATAACAGGTGTACAGGATCACTCTCTCTTTGAAACTCAGAAGGTTGATTAATCAGTCCACTCTTCCCACTGGAGTGCAGAAATGCTGTGGGATGTCCTGTATGTTAAATGTGTGGCCCTGATTGGTCAATAAATAAAACACTGATTGGCCAGTAGCCAGACAGAAAGTATAGGTGGTACAAGGAGAAAGGAAAATTCTGGAAACAGGAAGGCTGAGACAAAGGACGCTGCCAGCTGCCGCCATGAAAAGATGCTAAGATACTGGTAAGCCACGAGCTACATGGCAACTTATAGACTAATAGAAATGGATTAATTTAAAATATAAGAACTAGATAACAAAAAGCCTGCTGCGGCCATACAGTTTGTAAACAATATAAGTCTCTGTGTGTTTACTCAGTTGAGTCTGAGCGGCTGAGGGACTGGCAGATAAGAGAGATTTGTTCTCACCGTGGGCCACACAGGACTGGAGAAAACTCTAGCTACAGCAGAAATCCTTTATGTGAATTGCAACTGCCATACTTAAATCTCTGCCTCTGTCCCCTGGACTTTCCCCGTCATACACAACTGTCCCTATGCCCTTCCTCCTCTTTTTATGACACCAGTCATACTGGATTGAATGATCACCTTGTACAGTGTGATATCATTTTAACCAGGTATTCCTGCAAACATCCTATTTTCAAATGAAGTTACATTCTGAGTTTTGTATTCAATGACCACAAACACACAAGCTGGGTTAGCATTTCATTATACCTTTTCAGGGTTATGTGTGTCATAATTTCATCTTTATATGAGGTATCTATGTTTTGTAAGAAACTAATATTTTCTAAGAAAAAGGATTAGACTTTTGGAGAAACTTTATAAATTAATTGCATTTGTAGTTCTGTTTCTACTAAGATAATATTGAGTTAAACTACATTAGGAAAATATGTTTTCACTAATATTCCAACACTTTGGTGTGTGAATGTTGTGTGTGTGTTTGTGTGTGTGTGTGTGTGTGTGTGTGTGTGTGTGTGTGTGTTTGCAGTACTCAAACTCATACCCAGAACTTCACATACAAAAAACATGCACTCTATCACTGAGTTATACAGGCAGACCAGCATCATTAAATTTTAGTTCCTTAAGAAGTAAATCAGACACTTAGTGGTGTTTATATTAGCTATTTTGTGTCACCTGAAAAATGCTTTTATTACACAACAGCATTCTCAAGTGCTCTCCCCTGAAATACTCGAAGCTTATGAAATCTGATGTGTGGTCAGTTCACAATGAAGAGAGAGTATTCAAAGCCTTGCAAAGTAAATTGGGTAAGAATCTATTCCTGAGGATCACTACTGAGGAAAGTCACTGTTCTGGCCCAAGTCTTTCAGATCCTATCTGGATTCCTGAACAGAAAGGAAGCAATGCTTCACTTCATGGAATAAAAGACACAGATGATGTATAGCAGGTAGAAGACAATTTCCCCCAGCCAGGTCTTGTAGGCCAGTGCAACCACAGCTTACTGCGTTCATAGCACTGACATCCCAAAGTAAACAACTTGAAGTTCCAATGGGACTTTAAAGTGTATTTCATTCCTCAAAATATTGTTATTATTGGGAGTTCATGAAGCTCTGGAGGAGTGTGCTAGAAACTACTGATAGCTTGTTGAAAGTATGTATCACAGTCACACGAGATATTACCTCCATGGCCTGGCTGCTTTACACCTTCTGTTTTAGGGGATCTTCTGGAAAGGAACATTTATTAGAATATATACTTGAGGACAAAATATTAATCATGAAAAGATATAAGATATCTTGAGTCATTATGACATGGAACATGAAAGCTCCCACTGTTGAATTATAAGTTTCCATTCAGAGTGAAATTCTTCCACGACAATCATGCTATACCTAAAATCATCCTAACAACTGGTGTAACTTTTGGTAGCTTGGAGTATATACTTCATTCACATAAGTCTTTGCAATCAAATATTGAGTCAAAATCTCCAGAAGTTTAAAGATATTATATACATACTGACTATTTATAACGTGTGTGTGTGTGTGTGTGTGTGTGTGTGTGTGTGTGTGTGTGTGTAAGAGAGTGAGAGAGGAAAGAGAGAATGAGGACATGCAAACCATGTAA
This sequence comes from Peromyscus attwateri, assembly GCA_902168425.1. Classification (NCBI taxonomy): domain Eukaryota; kingdom Metazoa; phylum Chordata; class Mammalia; order Rodentia; family Cricetidae; genus Peromyscus; species Peromyscus attwateri. The sequence continues at coordinate 22,037 of CABHPP010148953.1, read as the reverse complement.
CATTTTGCTAAACATTCATTTCTTCAGATTTAAGAAAATAAAGAAACAAAGAGAAAGAGAGACTTGGAGACTGGAAGACTGTGGGGAAAGTGAAAAATGGAAGGAAGGAAGAGAGAAGAGAAAAAAGCAGGATGGGAGAGAAAAGAAAAAAAGGAGGATGGGAGAAAGGAAATGAGAAAAAGCAGTAGAAATATTAAAAGCAGGTAAATTAACTGACTTTTACAACTTTTCAGTCTTCACAAGTATCAGAAAATGTATTCATATGTATCTTTTAATAATCCTGAAAATGAAAATTGAAATTATCCTAATGCTTTGAACATGAATAATGTCATTTCTGCCTCAGGCTTCTCATCTTTCTATCAGTTCTTCTATTTCCCTTCTGTAGAACGTTCTCCCATGATCACTGAGCCCTAGCCTGGGCTCACTGGGTTTTCAGATCAGATCGTAATTCAAATCCTAAGGCAAGATGGTCTCTATCTGTCTCAGCCCAGTTTCTGGAGCAGCCATTGCTTGACACATTGTCCAGTGGGTGATTAATCCAGCCACTGATGTAGAAGTGCTGCTTCATCTCTGATCCTGAAATTCCATGATGGAGTCCTTATTATTATGTTTGCATTATTACAACTAAATGATTAAACTTTTAGTTATCTCATCATTTTTTAAAGATTTAAAAAATGTGTGTGTGTGTGTGTGTGTGTGTGTGTGTGTGTGTGTGTGTGTTAGGTTTGTGTACATGAATGCAGGTGCTCACAGAGACTAGAAGATACTATTTCATCCCTTGGAGCTGAAATTACAGTGGTTGTGAGCTGGCCAACCTGGGAGCAGGGAACAGAACTCAGACCCTATGTAAGAACAGTATGTAATTTTACCAACTGAGCCATCTCCTCAACCCTTCACCTATTTATTTCTGTAGACTTGGGTTTGCAAGGTTAGCGTTGCTTTATTTCAGTCATTATTAACTTTGGGGTACTGATGTATTAGAGCTTCTACTTACAGAAAGATAACCACTGTTGAGCTGATCTTACATGCCAGACCATGCATATGGAAGAATACCGAACAGAACTGAAATTCAAAGTTTATTGGGGTTTTTATCTAGAAGTAATTTTTCCTTTAATGAAAAAATTTGTTGTTTATGTTCTCAAACTATTCTTTCATTGGCTAAAAAATTATATAGTGTTAACCCTACCTTCCAACTTCCTTCACTCTACTGTTTTATGCACACCTGAAAATTATCTATTACCCTCAAATGGTCCCGAGTTGTTATCATACTATGTTTGCTTTGCCTTCACTCTTTCTTATTTATATTTTATTCTCCCAGTCATGTCTAGGAAGGAGTGACATTCTGTTGGCCAATTAGCATCAGGCTTTATCTTTCTAGAATGCTTTCTCTTTCCTCTCATCTGTGTTTCAACAGCTTTATAACAGAAACACTTCCCTTGATTAAATTGGATATCAGGAAGCAGAGGGCATTGTATAAAGAACTGTTTAGTTTTCTGTAAAAATTAGAAAGTTGGTGTGCCTTTCTGGGCCCATATTAAATAAAAGGATAAAAAGGTCTCTGGAATGAGCACTGGCTGTGTGCTGTCAGCCCTATGATCCGCTTAACCTGTCACCTCTCATTACCCAACAGAAGATGGAAAATAACTCTGAATGGCAAGACGAGCATAGCAATTTTGTATCTGTGGATGCACACACTCCAAGAATTTAAACTGGCATTATTTTTTGCACAATGCTGAACTAAAGATATCAGTGTTCACTTCCAGTCCATCCAAAGTTCAAATGAACCATGACTTACAAGCCATTTGATTTTCAGGACACTAGAACTTATGTACAATGATAAAACCTGGAACTGTTCTCAGGCAGTGTTGTATCACATGTGGTCATAAAAAGATGTCCTGGATCAGATCAGGCTAGGCGGAATTCTCCTCTTCATGTGGTCAGCCTTGAAACCATAGACACATGAACAACAACTGATACAGAAGAACAGAAGATATATATATATATATATATATAGATAGATAGATAGATAGATAGATATAGATATATCTATATATATATATGTATATGTGTGTGTGCGCGTGTGTGTGTGTGTGTGTGTGTGTGTGTGTGTGACAAATATAACTAAGAAAAAGAGGCTATCAATTTGATAGTGTGAGCATGAGGAGGTATGAAGGAGGGTAGCTGAGAGGTGCTGTAGAGAGAAAAGTAAAGGAAAGTGTTGTAGTACTGTTTCAATTAAAAAGATTTTAAAATGTATTTTAAAAACTAAAAGGTACCATGAGATAAACTTATCTTCTTTAACAACTCCCCAGAGTCTGAGGTGCAACATCCATGAATATGTAGAAACCTATTTGTTATAATATATAATTCACTCCAAATTTGCTGGATCTAGGAGTGTTTCTCAATCTAATTTGTAAACCATTTTATTAAAACTACTTACAGATTTTCATAGGTTATCCACTGTCCCTGTTTTATTTTTTAATAAAAGTATAGCAATAAATATTGGTATATGATTTGATCATATATTTGTATGATACTGGTTCTTTAAACATACTTAACTTTTTTAGTTTTAATAAGAATGTTTTTATTTTTCTACCTTTCTTCATGAGTATGTTAATATTGTTAAAACATAAATCATCTTTTTGATATTGGAGGCCAGATAAACTTTGATGAATGTAACTATTATTTCCATAGCTCCAGTATCTGAGCACTGTCAGTGTTTAGTAACTGTCCAAAGGAGAGGCAGGCCGCTTTTTTGAGCACTAGATGTTTAGGAATGCAAGGTTTAATATTTTAGAGCAAAGATACAATTTTTCTTTTATGACTCTTGAGGCAGTACTGTTTAAAATTATTCAGACTATTAATTTAAAATATTGGTTATTTTAACTTTTACCATCAACATAAATATATGCCTCGATTATATCAGTATTCAAAGAAAAAATATTCTTTTGCTTTAGCATCAGTATCTGTCTCTGGCTTGCTCAGCCCCTCTGAAGGTGATTGTGCTTACAAATGAGATCTATAGAGAGTGTTGTAGATGACAATTCATCGAATAGTGAGCCATTCGGGGGGGGGGGGGGGGCTATTTTCTGTTTGATCTTTAAGCTATAGCTGTTATTGCTTTTTTTGTTATGATACAATAGTTCTTTATTTAATTTTTAAATTTATTTTATATACTAAACACAGTTTCTGCTCCCTCCTCTCATCCAGTTCCCTCTCCCCACCTCCTTTCCACTTCATCCCCAATCCACTCCTCAGAAAGGGTAAGGCCTCTCATGAGTGTCAACAAAGCATGCCATACTAAGTTGAGGCAGGACCAAGGTCCTCCACCCTGTATCAAGGCTGAGTAAGGCATGACACCATAGGGAATAGGTTCTAAAAAGCCAGCTCATGTACCAGGGGCAGATCTTGGTCCCCTTCCTGGGAGCCACAAACAGACCAAGCTACACAACTGTCACACACATGCAGAATGTTTAGGTGGTCCCATGCAGGCTCTCTAGCTATTGGTCTAGAGTCCATGATCTCCAATGAACTAGGGTCAGCTGTCTCTGTAGGTTTCCTCATCCTGATCTTGATGCCCCCTTGCTCATATAATCCCTCCTCCCTCTCTTCAACTTGACTCCTGTAGCTCTTCCCAGTGCTTGGCTGTGGATCTCTGCATCTGCTTCCATCAGTTACTGGATGAAGATTCTATGATGACAATTATGGTAGTCACCAATCTGATTACAGGAGAAGGCCAGTTCAGGCACCCTCTCCACTATCACTAGGAGTCTTAAGCAGGGGTCATCCTTGTGGATTCCTGGGAGTTTCCTTGGCACCAGGTTTCTCTCTTACCCCATAATGGCCCCCCATATAAAGAGTTTGGGGAGGGACAGAGAGGGAGAGCAATGAAAGATGCTATTGTTTTTTAAGCAAATTAGTTATTCACAGGCCTCATTCTCAAGTCAAGATAAGACATTCCATCCCATTTTAACAATGCAGATCACATATATGCATGAAATAGAAGATGAATTATTTTTGTTTAGTATTTCAATGCCCAGAAGACCTCAGCACCTTGACTTAAAGCAAACATCCCAATAATTATATTTTGTCATTTGGTGAATTAGGAAGATTTTAGATTATCTGTCTCTCTTGACATATGATAATTTACTAGGTATTTTTTGAAGGTTTGATACATTTTCCCACATATTCATTCAAAAAACATTTATTGATACTTTCCTGGGAAAAATCTCTCCCATGTGTTGTGGGGAAAGGAACAGTCAGTACATTTTGAATGCTCACAGTGTTTGAGAGAGAACAACCAATGTAAATAACATTTAAATTTCATGAAATATTTTGCAATACTACATGACAAAGAGCTACAGATACTGCTGGGGGACACCTGAGAAGGTGTTCACATGGGAAAGCACATGAACAAGATAGCAACAAATGTCATTCCTGAGACTTCATTAAAATTGTGTATCAGGGTGTATTATTAAGTCCTTATGTATGTATTACTATAATAGAGCAACTAGCAAAGGTTTAACAACTCCCATTGTGACAGATAACATATGAAAAATGTATTGATCATCTTAAGATGCACAGATTTGTGGGTTGTGATGGATTTGCTACATGTATTCTTTATTTGCCAGAAGTCTGTTCTGAAGATGATGTTGAGTTTTATTGAGCTCAAAATACAACCCCCCTCCATATTCCTGTACTTGTCATAGCAACTGATTTCCCTTGGTGAATTGTTTCTCTAACAGCCATACATAACCTAAAAGACATACAAATAAATTTATGTTATGAGTTGTAATACAGAAAGAAGGCTCATTTCCTGAAATGTCCATCATTGACTATATCACATCATTCTACTAGATGTTACTCAACTTTGGATATTTTTGTGTTTTAGATAACAATGACTGAGTAACTAAACATTGTTAAATAAAACTTTTATACTTTTTTCTTTTTTTTACTCTTTAGCAATCACATTTCATCTATTAGCAGTATGCTGTGTGTATTTGCAGATGTGTATGATGTGTGCATATGAGTATGGGCATGGGCAGGACCACAGTGAGAATGGGAGGTCAGAGGTTAACTTTGGGAGGTGGTTCTCTCCTTTCATCCTGGGTTCTGGGACTTGAACTCAGGTCATCAGGCTTGAGGAGGCTCCCATTCTGCTGAGTCATCTTAACGGCGCTCATCTGTACTTTGTAGCTAGTGGTAAGATGAAGCTCTTCACAACCAGAAAGAGCCTGACTAATAGAGCAGCCGACTAAGACTCTGGGAGGAAAAGAAACATGATTCAAAGAGAAAGAAGACGGGTGGCTCATCTCCTGGCACCTCAGCACCGAGAAGATGGAAAGGGAGGACCACAGCTTTGATGCCAGCCAGGTTTACCTTCCTTTCTTAAATACAGGGAGGCAAAGAGGTTGGATTACAAACAGCATTTGTGATGTCTAACTAAACAGTGCAGGTGAGTTGTGAAATTTTGTCTTTATTTTGCCATGGTCTGGTTGTTTCATCAAAATATTTATGAAAATTCCTTCTCTGACATTAAATTCAGCTCAGAATTCCCTCTTTGAGGAAGTCTGCTCTGACTTCTCTGACCTCTTTATGAGATCGTTTTGTCCCCATTGATCTTCACAGCAATGCCATACTTCCTTTGTTAAAAGATCAATTTCCCTTCCTATAAGACTTTTAGCCCGTCAAAGATAGAGCTCTGTACCATCCACATTTTCATTTCTTATAACTAACATACTGCCTGGTAACTACAAGATCTTTGAATTAATATTTGTACATTGAATAAATGATTTGTAAATGTTTGCCATTGGCCTATGGCATTATTGCGACTTTTTATTTTGACACTTACCCTTTCTTCCTCATTTGCAATCCTATGTACAAGCTTCCACCCAATACTCCTTCTCCCTGAATCTAGATGCATTAATAATCTTTGTTCTGCAAGGAGGTTCCAATTGCTCTACTGGACTTTAAAATGCAATTGTGTCAAAGAGGTAAGAAATTCAACCAAACTACTACACAATTTATCTGAAAAAAATATTAATAACTCTCGTTTACTTTCCTCAGTTTTATTTATATACTGTAAAATGTTTCCTCCTAATCTAACCTTGCCTAAAAAGGAAGCCTGGTCTCTTTAAAGTTTCACCAATATATTTAACAGAGTGATATTAAATATTTTTGTGGAAGAAGCTTTGACAATGCGAGCAAAATCCATTCAGCATTAGTTAGACATTCCTGAAAGTTTTCTTCCTAAAAATAAAAGCACTATTGGTGACAGCCAGTGTGGTTACATAGTCATAAACCTGAGTAATGTAACTTCCATTGAGAAATAGAATCAAAGATTGTTTTCATCCTAAACTCTTCCACTATGACAGATCTACTGTGTTACATTGAAATTTTTTTTTCAACTTAGATACTTACATTTCCTGGAGTATTAACCTACTATGGATTTTCACAGACTTTGGCATCATTGCCAACTTTCCTCATATCGCCATTCAGTTAATTCATCTCTTAACCATTCTGTGGCAGGGCTGTTATTAAGTAGATTCAGGGATGTGATACAGTTCAACTCAAGTTAACCTTGCTTCACAATAGTGACACGAGTTAATTTAATTCCTGTCACCTGACTTCACAAGGGTATATTGCACATTACCTCTCGTTATTGCAGCCACAAGTCATTATCTCCAAATCGCCCCCTCTAAAACCTATCTGTGGCCCCTCTTACATGTGCTCCATACTGATAAGGACAGGCAACATAGTCACATGTCTATTCAGAGAAACTCATAGAACTTTCCTTACAAACACACAAAAACTTTAGATAGTAAAAACTATACCGTTTCTCCCTTTCTTCTTTCCTTTCTCCCCTTATCCCTTCACACAATGTTAGGTACTATTCTTGAAATAATAATGTACTACCATAAAACTGGACAAGGGGCCTGCAAGATGGCTCATCGTGTAAAGATACTTGTTGTGCAAGCCATGCAAAGTGACTTTAAGCCCCACATCCCATAGTTGAAAGAAACAACTGACTCCTAAAAGTTGTTCTCTAACCTCATACTCAACACCATGGCATATAAAACACACACACACACACACACACACACACACACACACACACACACGAACATGCACATGCACACTGATAATAATATAACTAATTAATTTTCAAAACAAAATAAACAAAATTCCTACATAATCTGGCTTCATCATTTCTCCATTGCCATTGTATTCCATATTGGAAATAGTCATTGAATGCCTATGTGCACAGAACTTAAGAGTCATTCTAAAACTTTGGTCTCAATTTTTTCATTTATGTATTTAATTATGCACATATGTGTTTTGGTATGTGCATGTGAGTACATGTACCCATGAAATCAAGAAGAAAGGGTCAGATATTCTGAAGGTAGAGCTACTGGTAGGTGCTGGGAATCTGGGTCCTCTGCAACAACAGTAAGTACTCTTAATCATTGAGCCATCTCTCCAACCCCATACCATAACATCTTATCATCAATTTTTTTGGGCAACCAAGAGCAATGTCAATAACTTGCATTATCTTGAGAGTCTTTCCTACCATTTTTACCCACAACTTAAAGGTACCCCACACAAAGCATTAGGTTTTCTATTTGGCAACCTGTGGATTCTGGGAGGAGCATTCGCCTCCATTAATGCAGGTCTCAGTCCTTTTCAGAGGAGTCTTCGTATAGTGTGTTGTGGTTAATATAGAGATTGAACTTATCAAGTTCAGAGAACAAGTGAAATGCTCAACCACAAGTGGAACAAACATGTTATATACATCTTCCCACAAAAACCCAAGGTTCATGGTAGAAGAGGGGACAGAAAGATTCTGAGGGCCAGAAGTCTGGGAACACTACTATAAAATAATAACAGGACCATTGAATTCATAAACTCATGAAAGCTGTGGTTGTGCAAGACATCAACAGGATCAAGCTAGTCAACATTTAAGAATGGAGGGGGTAAAGGTTTCCAGGGTGATTTAAAGGATGAAGTATATATACAAAGTATAAAATTATCAAAGAATAAATTGAAAAAATTATGTTAAAACAGTCCCAACAAAATATCTTGATAAACTTATTGGTGAGGATGTACACACTTCAAAATAAGGATGTTATAAATATGATTTTATTTGGAGAATGAAAATTTTAAAACACAAATTCACAGAGAATTCAAGAGACAGATACTTTGAGAAAATCGAGGTGTTTCTTTCTTATGGACTCCAGTGTCCTAACTTAAAAGCAATGATGGAAGATGTGGGGAATGTCAGTGCGTTAATAAAAAGGTGTAAGTGAAAAGAAATCCTCTCTAAGAACTCTATATCCTGCTCTGCATTATCCTCCTTGCCTTCCTCATAAAATATTCCAGGGTTCTCAAACATCCTGTGAGAGATAAAGTCCCTTAGAAAAGATTATCTCTGCTTTATCTAAGTAAAAAGACAATATATGTTACAAAAATAGTTCCTTCCCAACATTTATTCAAATTGACATAGTCACTCTGTAGCCTAATAACTTTTCATTCTTTTCTTTTAGGCAACCAACATATTCACTCCTTATTGAATCTGCATGCTCAAGCACTGAACACAGAATAGTTTACAGTTCACTGAACATGGGATGGCATCTTGAAATCTTTTTCTATATTGCTCCTATTGTTCTCATCTATACCAGTGGTTCTCAACCTATAGGTTATGATCCCTTTGGAGTTGAATGACCCTTTCACAGGGGTTACCTAAGACCACCAGAAAACACATATATTTACATTATGATTCATAACAGTAGCAAAATTACAGTTATGAAGTAGCAACAAAAAATAATTTTATGGTTTGGGGTCACCACAACAAGAAGAACTGCATTAAAAGGTCTCATCATCAGGAAAGTTGAGAACCACTGATCTATACCTGTGTTTTGTTTCTGTTCATGTCTCCTAAAGTATAGTTATTCTAGTAGGTAGAAGAACGAGAGCATGATTAATGTAGAAAGACAAACGTAAATACAGTGAGACTAGTGGCAGAGTTTGCATCCCAAATCCCTGTCACTTTGCCCTAGTGCGTGCCTGTGGATACTGCAGTGAGACTGTAGTATTGAGAGTCAACAGAAATCCCTTCTCAATGAATAGCGAGTGATCCCACATCTCTACTAATAGTTCGTGAAGAGCTTAATTTCCTAGAACTAAAAAAAAAAGAAAGCTTCTTTTCCACCCATACTGTGGGTACTGGCTACCTTTATGTCAACTTGACACAAGCTACGGCCACCTGAGAGGAAGGGACTGCGTTGTCAAAAAGGCCTCTATAAGTACAAGCTGGAGGCCAGCCCATAGGGCATTTTTAAAATTAGTGAAAGTGGGAGGTTCTAGACAATTGTGAGTGGTTCTAACCCCAGGCTGTAGGAAAGCTGGGTGAGAAAGCCACAAGGAGCAAGCCAGTAAGCAACACCGCTCCATGAACTCTGTATCAGCTCCTGCCTCCAGGTTCCTGTCATGACTGAGTTCTTGCCCTCACTGCCTCTGATGAACAGAGATATGGAAGTACAAGCAAAATAAACCATTTCCTCTCCAACTCGCTTTTGGTCACGATGTGTCATAACAGCAATAGTAATCCTAACTAAGATATTATCTTACATTTAAGATACTAAAAATCGCCAGGCGTTGGTGGCACACGCCTTTAATCCCAGCACTCGGGAGGCAGAGGCAGGGGGATCTCTGTGAGTTTGAGGCCAGCCTGGGCTACCAAGTGAGCTCCAGGAAAGGTGCAAAGCTACACAGAGAAACCCTGTCTCGAAAAACCAAAAAAAAAAAAAAAAAAAAAAAAAAAAGATACTAAAAATCTCTACCGAAAGCAAAACACAAGAGCATTATTTCTATTGTGTTTATATCTCTATTCTTTTCATGATCATATATCTGTTGCTGGTGCATATGTGTGATTTTCTAGGATAAAGGTATAGAATTTGTCACATCCCATGTTACATAATAATTACTGGTGTTTGCTTTGACAAGGTTGTACTGTCTAAGACCATATCCCAGCAATGTTCTGCTTGGATTTGTGCATCATATCCATGAGATTATTTACACAAAATTTCACCATTCCTCATTGTAAACCATCCATTAAAATGACCTTTCACTGGGGGCTGTAGGGATAGCTCAGCAGTGAAGAGCAACGATTGCTCTTACAGAGGACTAGGGTTCAGTTCTCAGTACCCACATGGCAGCTCACAACTGTCTATAACTCCAGTTCCAGGAGATAGAACACCCATGGCAGAACACCAATACACATAAAATAAATAAATAATAAATTAAAGAAATGACCTTTCACCATATCTTCCCACTTAATTTTCTTCTAAATTTTGACTGTTTTTCAGAGTATTGATCTATATGATTTGTTTCTTCTTTGTCTTAATTTTCTCAGGGTAAGAACTGTGATATCCCATATTAATTCCTTATGTTCATGAGATTATTGAAATAAATGTGATGGCTAACAGATCTGCTTCCACTGAACTCCATTACCTCCTTCTCCTTCTGACTGACTTATTTCCATATTCTAAGGTACTGTTCTTTTTTTTTTTTTGGTTTTTTCGAGACAGGGTTTCTCTGTGTAGCTTTGCGCCTTTCCTGGAACTCACTTGGTAGCCCAGGCTGGCCTCGAACTCACAGAGATTCACCTGGCTCTGCCTCCCGAGTGCTGGGATTAAAGGCGTGCGCCACCACCGCCCGGCTAAGGTACTGTTCTTAAGATGGTGGTATGCTGCCACAGTAATAAGCAGAACCTATGAGTAATTGAGTTTTGACTTTTCCACACTGTTTATTATCTTCAGTAACAGAAATATTTGCCCAGAGTCCATTTATAGAAGTTGCCTGCTCACCCCTGACTCCCATACTGAGTTTTGCTTTTTGCTTCTTAGAATAAGTTCATTCTGGAAATAGATGAGATCTGTTTCTCCATTTTCCCCATCCATTTTTACATCCAAGCATTCTGCCTGGGCCAGTCTTTGAGAGCATTTAGACATAACTTGGAGTTTCTAGATTCTCTTCATCTTTAATTTTTCTGACAATTTAACTTATGCACCTTTTAATATTTTGTTATTTATAATGATTCTCATTTTATTATACGTACTTCTAAGAAAAAAGAGATTATTAAAAAAAAAATTTCATCCATTTAACTAAATAAAAACAAATAAAAGTCACATTAAGCCTTTGTCTAGACCCTTTTGTCAGGGTCTTTTATCTTTCCACTTCAGAGTGTTTGCCTAACAGGAAGCACTCACCAACAGTTGTGCAGAATTTGGACCCACGTGGTTCAGGTGTCAGAATTCACACATTGCTCCCATTTCTGATATTCTCTGGACTTGCATTCTGATTGACTAACTTATACACAGAGTTCTGTAACCTGCAATTAGATGTTCCTGCAGAGGCTGTTCTTACAAAGACATCTGAGACTGGGGCTCAAGAATAGTGCTAATAAGTTTCTTCAGGTAGAACATGAGATAAGCTCAAGATTAGACACAACAAATGCTTCACCACTGAATTTTTAAAAATTTGAATTACGTGTGGGTTTAAACCACAGTGCTCTCTCTTATTAGGACCTGAAGGTGGTATCAAGGCATCAGGAACTCTCAGTGTGCTCCCACTGCTTATACTCTGGCCACTTCCCACACCACAGATTCCAACCCACGAGACAAGCAATATTTAATGATGGCCACATCTATCTTCTTCTCCAAGGGATTTTGAGAACATTTTTTCCATAATGCTAATGAGTTATTCCCATCAATATCTTCTTTTACATCCAATCAATACAGTAATGTCAACTTTCTCAGCTCAGTCTAAATCTGTGACAGTGAAAAGACTGATCACCTATGTGGAATGAGACTGCTTTCTTCTCTCCACAAGAACACCTATCACTTATCCTCTCTTAATGGTGACATAAAGAAGACAATTGTAAAGTCAAACTTAGAGAAAATCATATCCTTCTAATGCATTGATTGTGGCTTAAAAGCATCAAAAGCCACCCTATTTAGAAAAATGTTATTCTGCATTTAAACTATTTTAATCTCTGAATGGAATAGCTTTTCAAACTTTTCTTCAAACACTGAAACTTGCATTGGAGCATCATCAACAAACAAATAACCTTTTCGAAGTCATTCATAGCCAGCATTTACTCTGGCCGTGATTGATGATGCAGCCTTGTTTGTAATTACAGACCCAGCATTAAATGCATGGTATTAAGGAACAGAAGAGCAAGAAAATCTATTCTGTGTTACTACCATATAGAGTCCTGACACTATGAGTAATAACTGTATAGCTGCATTATTCACATAGTAAGAGTTATGAAATTAACTATGAATGACACATTTCATGTAAAGAATGCAAAGAGATGCTGCATGAACCTGAAGAGAAATACTTAATTCTTTTCTTTCTAGGAAAGTTCTTCATTGGACTGAGAATAAATAGGTTTGTAAGTTGAACTGAATGTTCTATTCTAAATAATCACTATTACACAGTAGCACACTCACTTCACTTGTGCATTGTATATTGCATATTTAATTATTTTATGTAGTTAGGGAGAGCAAAATAACCCACCAAGTCTCTACATGTTATAAATACCTTGAACAAAAATAATAGCTCCATTTCTATTCTCTTACCCAGCCATGTCTCCATAATCAAATTAATTGTACTTTACTGCATGTAATGCAACATTAATTGGCACCAGTTGACGTGTGTGGGGAAGGCTATGGTGGCTGAGTTAAATGGTTGACATAACGAAGTAGTGACCAGGTAGGTGTGGAGATACAGGGTAATTTACTGAGATTAATGCAGAATGTAAGAAGGAAGCTCATTCCAAAAGAGAACTTGCAAACTACTGTTATAAGAATGTTGAGCCTTGGGAAAGGGGTGGACATAGATAGATGTCCCATCTCAGAGACTACTCACACTTGCTTATTTTCAGAACTTCGATAGTCCCTTCACCAACCACTACCCATTTTAATAAGAAGTTTTTTTTAACCAATGTTGAGAGCAGCACATACCTATGGATAGGAAAATAACAATAGATATTTAGGAAGCAGTTGACAACTTAACCTCTTAGCAATATATCAAAAGGTGACTTCCCGAGACACTGTTTCTGACCATGTGTACAGAACCAGGCATGAATTCCTACTGAGATGAAGGCCTCAAATCTAATCAAGAAAGCCATTGGTTATCCCCATTTACAATGTTGCCACTGAGTGTGTCTCATCTGGTATAAAATTATATTTTACCTTAGAGATGGCATTGGTTAAAGAATATCATTTTTATAGATGAGAGTATTAACATTAATGCTACATAACCTGATTGGACCAGGCCAAGAGTAAGAAAATTTTCACTGACAACAAACTTGAAATGAATGTGGTCAACTTCAAAGCACACTTACCAGACTTACATCCATATTTTTCTTAAATTTAGGATAATTTCTAATTCTTGAAACTGTCACTTACAAATTGCTTCCAAATCATATGTACATGTGTATATATCTCAGACAGTCATCTCATCATGGTTAAAATATTAAATCATGTTCACCAGTGAAATGGTTAATATTACATAAAGAGTTTTCTATTACAGAAAAATCTCTCCAGCAAAATCTGAGCTGGTTAATTTTAACACCAAACTTGATTTTTTTCCCTCAAAATACACTTAGAAATCTCTGAAGCAATTGTGTCTACTTTTAATTATGAAAAAGTAAATAATGTAATGATTATTTTGATTTGCATGGTTAGAAAACAAATATTAATGACCAAACCATATTTAAGCAAATGAAAGCATTTATTTAATTTAAATAAGAATATTTCCCCTTGTAATTTCTGTTAAAGACTGATAGCTTATAGGAACTTGTACTGGGTGAGTTTTATTCTTTTCATTTTACATATGGTTCTAAGCACCATCATAGTTATAACATTTAATACTTAAGAAGATGGTGTGTATGCTACAGATAAGTAATCTGAAGTTTGATAGTCTCATAAAAACTAAAACATCCCACTGATAGCAAATTTCAGACCTATGAGCTTATCTGCTTCTAACATGTATTATGCTAGTCATTACTCTATTATGAAATTTCTGGATTTTTTTTAAAAAGCAAAGAATAGAGAAAAATCACTATTCAAAATGAGAATATATTTACTTTTTCCCTGTGAACATTTATAAAGCAAAGACCATGACAGAGAAAATGTTCAGGGATATACAGTGCTTTAGGAAAATGAATTTAGACAATATCTATTTGAAAATTAAGGTGTCAGTTTAGAAGTTAATAGCCACAAAGTATTGCTAGAGTTCAAGTATTTGAAATGAGGTATAGAAATATCTGATTATTTGAGCTCACAAAGTTCCTCTAATTTCTAATAAGCACTGTTCTTTAAGATGCATTTAGGAGACTATCTCTCTGCCTGTCTCTGTATGTCTCTCTCTCTCTCTCTCTCTCTCTCTCTCTCTCTCTTTCTCTCTCTCTCTCTCTCTCATGTATGATTAGGAAGTAGGGAGAGCAGAATATTCCTGGTAAAGTGTGTCTTAGTCTTTATCAGAGGAAACATTCATAAATATTTTAAAGATAAAACATGTAGTCATTCATTAAGGGAATTATTAGATCATATACTTCATTTTATTGGAGGCTAGAATTTACAGCTATCATTCATTTTAACAAAATATGGGCTATTGCCTTCCTTCATGACAGTTACTAGATACTAGAAATGGATTTCAGAACTATAGTTCCGTAAGTGTTCTAATCCTCAATGAGATGGTGTGAACACGCTTTCAAACCAATAAAGAACATTACGTTGATTGAGTGGCATTTGATAGCTTTAGAACTTTAGACTCTCAATTCAATTACCTCTGAGAAAGTGGAAGGAATGGAAATCATACCAAGAATATTGTCCTTCTATCTCCACTTTACTCCATTTTACTTGAAATTCATTTATTGCCTCAAATCACAGTTTTTAATTGAACACATTCCTAACGCTAGGATCTCCCAGGCCTTTGAATGCAGGAGAAAATCATGGGCTTTTCATATTCCTTACTCACAAATGGCCTCAGATTATCCAACATTTAAAAAAATGTTGAGTTTAAAAAAAAATCTAAATGATTCCAAAGAAATCTGTTGTTTTAAGACAAACAAATTAGTCATGCAGCAAATCCAAATGGACATCACCACATTTAGAAACTATTTCCTATCAGTGATGGTCACAGTTTTTTTTCCACCTTAAATCACTCTAAAAGCTATGGTATATTACATAAGTTGATGTTTTCAGTCTTTTGATCACTAGCTTCTGGGATTGCTTCAAGCCCAACAATGTTCATTTCTATTCTACGCACACCAGGCACTTTCAGGTTCAGAGATGTCTTATCTTCCTTACAGAAACAAATAAAACTCTACGATGAACATGTCCTTGCTTTATTCCTATTAAAGACTTCACTGTCTCATCTTTTTTTTTTTTTCCTTTCTAGTCAAATGTCATTGAACTAAGGCCATGGACATTGTGCTAAATTTTTTCTCTGTTCATAAATGTTTGCCTGTACTGTACTCAATGTTTTATCACTATCAGACTGTTAAATTTCTTTCATTCAGGCCACCAGTATATGAAAAAGCCTTATGTGGAATCTCTCTTTTTTCCTGATAGCAACTAAATTAAATTAGAACTACGTGCTACCACAGAACTTAGAGAACATTTAAATTAGCGAAACAGTCTCTTTTTTCCCACTCTTACAGAGCAGAAATCCTAATGGAGAAGAAAAACAACAAAAAGTAAATATATGACAGTAAAACATTCATGACCTAGGTGAGTATGTTATACTCAGAGGTTCAGCCTTGGCTAAAAGTAGTCTGGGCATAAGCACCCTCAGCAACAACTGCAAATTTTGATGTTTAAAATTGGAGTTCAAACCTGTGGTGGCTTGAATGAGAATGACCCCCATATGCTTATCTGATATCATACTTAGTTCCCTAGTTTGTGGAACTCTTAGAGAAGTATTAGGAGGTGTGGCCTTGTTGGAGGAAGTGTGACTCAAAAGCCCCTACCATTACCAGTTAGCCCTCTCTGTCTCAAATTTATCAGCTCTCAGCTGCTGCTCTGGAGTCATGCCTGCCTAGCCACTGCCATGCTTTTCACCTTGATGGTCATGGACTCTAACCCTCTGAATCTGTAAGCCCCAAAGAAACTTTCTTCCACAAGTTGCCATGGTCATGGCATCTTACTGCAGGGAGAGAAAAGCAATTAAGATAATACCCTGGAAAAGATGGCTCATGAAACTCTTGAGGACTGAGTCCAGCAATATGTGCTTTAAGAAGCAAGAAGACCATCCCCCTTTTAGTTAATTAATTTTTATTAGACTTTTTCATACAATATATTTTTATCTTATTCTTTCCCCTCATCCGACTTCTCCCAGATTTACCTTCCTCCTTACCCACATAACTTCATGGGTTTTTCTCTCTCTCTCACTCTCAAAAAAAAAAAAAGAATCAAAGTAAACACACTAATAAAATGGAGACAAAAAATTGCAAAACAAAACAAAAACACACAAAATAAGATCCAAAAATTACTTCTCTTGGGCATATATCCAAAGGATTCCATTTATACAATGGAATATTATTCAACTGCTAAGAAAAATGAAATTATGGAATTTGCAAGTAAATGGATGGAAGTAGAAACAATGATCTTAAATGAAGTACCCCAGACCCCAAAAGATAAATATTGCATGTTTTCTGTTGTGTGAGGATATTAGCTTTCACTCTTTAGATATGTATGCTTCAATGCAAATAACCACAGGAGTTAGGTAGATATTATGAGACCAGGAGAGAGGAAGGGCTCTTTCAAGAAAGAGTGAACAGGTTCTAGTGTTGTAAAAGATGGAATACGGGGAATGACAACCAACAAAACCATTCTGATGTGCAATGACTTATGAACCACTCCAAGTTTATATGCTGACATGTTTATCTACCAATCTCTTAGTTAAATAAATTGGTAGAAAATATGTACATAGAGGCATCTACCTATCTATATCAGCAGTGCTTGCTTCCAGTCCTAACATATGGATGGTAGAAAAAGGAAGATAAGGAGTTCAAGGCTAGCTTGGATTGCATAACACATTTCACATCAGCTTGTTAGATAAGCCTGTATCTCACATTATGGTTTTATCTATATAATTTATTTATGGTTGACAAATTGAACAAATCATTATTTATGTCAAGAAACTTTGATGTTCAAAGTTTTCCAAGTCAAGAAATATAGCCTGTAGAAATTTGAATATGCCTCCCCCACTTAGTGTCTGGTGTTCAAATGCTTGTTTCCCAGTTGAAGGCCCTGTTTGGGGAAGCCTAGGAACAGTGACCCTACTGGAGAGGAAGTGTGTCACTAGAGATGACATTGAATTTCAAAATTCATATGTCATTCCCAGGAACCCTCTCTGCTTCCTGTTTGCAGTTTGAGATGTAGGCTCTCAGCTGCTGCAATGTCTGCCCCCTGCTATATTGCTGTTCTCATCATTTGGAACCTCTCAAACCAAAAGCCTCAAACATAGTCTTCCTAATAGAAGTTGCCTTGATCAAGACTGTGCAAGGTATCCCACCATAGGTAATAGTCTTCAAAAATCAGTTCATGCACCAGGGATAGATCCTGCTCCCACTGTCAGGGGGTCCTTAAACAGACCAAGCTACACAACTGTCTTGCTTATGCAGAGGGCCTAGTCCAGTCCCATGCATGCTCCACAGCTGTTGGTCTAAAGTTCATGAGTTCCCACTAGGCTTTGCTGACTCCACATAGGAGGCCTTACCTTTTTGGAAGATGTGATGGGGGGGGGGTAAACTGGGAAGGAAGGCTGGGGAGGAGTGGGAGAAGGAATGAGACGGGGGAATCTCTGGTTGGTATGTAAAATGAATAAAAAATTCTTAATAAAATAATAATAATAATAAATAAAATATATTTTAAAAATCAGGAAAAAAGGAAGTTGCCTTGATCATGGGCTTTTTATCAGAGCAATACAGAAGTAACTAAGGCATCTGCTAGAATAAAAGCAAACTTTATTGTAACAGCCTCATTGTAACATATAATATATCCAATATGCAAAACGGAACTTAAGTTTTCAAATGCAGGCCCTTGTGAGGACGGGTTTATCCTAATGTCTGTAAGTCCTAGGGCATGGAAAGTTACTGATAAATGTCTCTTTATTTTTATTTTGGAAACCAATTAGCTCAAAAGTTAAAAATTCACTGAAATTATAATTGGTAATACTGTTTTTATGAGATCTAAATGTATGCATCTAACATTACAGTAACAGTGTACATATGAATATATTAATCAAATCTATCAAATTTTCAAAACAATATCCTACATCTGCCATAGTATATTATAATCTTACATGATCATATATATCTGTGTGTATGTATATAAATATATATGTATATATGTATGCCATAGTAAATTATAATCTTACATGATCACATATATGTATATATATATATGTATATATGTGTGTATATGTATGTATATATATATATTATACATCTAAAAATAATTTTTTGTATGGATTTACATTTTCATACTGATTCTTCTCAAATATGATATCTGCTTATATTTATTTGACTATGATTTACTGATTTTAAATCGGTTAATTTTTCATTTCATGTTCTATATTTACATTCTTAACCATTTCTTGATCTCCAAATTTAGAGTGTATACTCCACAAATTTTCAACTCTATGAAGGCAAATCTGTCTGTCCTTAAGACAGGTCACAAATACTTTCTCTGTCATAGTCTTTCTGAACTATTCGATGGAATTTTTTTCTCATTTTATTTACCACTTTGTACCTTTGTGCTTCCTCAGTATCATCCACTTATTTCTAATCAAATTGGTTGGAAGAGACTCAATATCATCCTATAAGCTTGTCCCCCAAAATGCACCAGAATGTGACTTTTGCATGAAGACAGTTAATAACATTTGTATTTATTTATTCTCAACTTTTCTTCAAACTCAGTTTGAGAGCTATTTCACCAAATTGTTTAGCTTAACTGAACTAAATTCAGAATAAATTATTAGGCATAGTAATTTATTCTCTTTAGAAAATTATAATTGCTTTTACAAATACTCTAAAAATATAAATGATTATGAATTAAATTGTACTTAATAGTAATAATTTAAATTCAAAATTTGATAATCTCTTTTGTCATTTTAAATTTACAGAAATTTATTCCCTTTAGACAAAGATTTAGTTAAGACATATTAACTAATCTCTGGATAAATTTGCTATAAATCTCAATAAAAATAGAATTCAGCTGTTAGCACTCATACTAATTAAACACTAATGTCAAAATTCCACAGAGTGCCAAGAGGAAGAAAATCATCAATTGGCCCGTATATATGAGTATTATGAAAAAATCATTACTATGGACTAACTTCTGTGCAGATAGATCCAAGACATAGTGATGTACCTGTCCAACACTGCTCAGGTTTCATAATTAAACCTTAATCAAAATGTAACAATTTTAATAAACCTGAGTAGACTATGGTTTTTTAATAAGTACTTCAAAGGTCATTATGTTTCTAGCAGCATATGGAGTATATGGTACATCAAGTTTCTTGAAGCTTTTCTTATATATCTTGAATTAAAATTAAGAAAATGATATTTTCATTCTTATTTAATTCCTTTTTTATCATTTAGTTTATTGTTAGTGTGTTTATTTGTGGGCATGATGTGTAAGGTGCAAAATGTGTGCCATGACGTCAATGTACATGTCAGAGGGTAACTATGTGGAATCAATCCACTCCTTCCACATTAACATAGGTTCTGGGGTGCAAACACAGGTAGCCAGGCTTATTTGGAAAGTGTCTTTACCTGCTGCTTCATCTCAAAGGCCATGCATCATCTAATTTTATATTAACAAACTAATTTCAGACCTAACAGTACTGTATGCATTATGTAATTATTTTCAGTTGTATGCAAGTGATGTAATTGTTGCTTATCTATTGCAAGTTAGTTAAGAGGCTACTTGCATGATTAAATTAAATGTTAATTTGTAAAGAAACTTATAAGACCATTTGTTTTATTGAGCACTAGGAGGAGAAATGGCACCCAGATCTGCACATGCAGATCCAAACTGGTCTTTTGTGTAGACCTTCTTTATAAATAATTAGGGCTCTTATAGATCAGCACACTGATGGTATCTATGGGTAGATAAAAGCCAAAATGATGTGGAGAGATTGAATACAAACAAATAGGTTTATACCATATTTTCACATAATGTCTTTTGCATATCTTCATTAGGAAAGTCATTATAGTTTTTAACATTTGTCAACCTTTTCAAAGATTTTCCCAATGCTATAATGCTTCCTGGGACACATAGACTTTAGAGAAGAGCTGAAACCTGAACTTGAAAGCAGCCTATGATTACACCATTTACCCGAAAATAACAATTTTCCCACCACCTTCCAAATGTTTCCTTAAGTCATTAAATTGATCATGTGCTCTGGAGAGGGGAGGAAGACCTGACTGAATGTGCATGGTTGACATGGGTATGAACATGTCAAGGTTCCCAGTGCCTCAGACCACGTAAATAACAAAGTTGTCTGTGGGTCAGGCTTAGGAAATGGGCAAAACTTTCTTCTGGTACAAGTATACGTATTTATGAATGACTAGTTAGTGTGTTCAAA
This sequence comes from Peromyscus attwateri, assembly GCA_902168425.1. Lineage (NCBI taxonomy): Eukaryota > Metazoa > Chordata > Mammalia > Rodentia > Cricetidae > Peromyscus > Peromyscus attwateri. The sequence goes on along the minus strand of CABHPP010148953.1, from coordinate 1,373 downwards.
AACCTAGCAGCCACAGCTTGCTTCTCCCAGTGACTATAACCCAAGACTCTTCCCATAGAGAGATCCCATTGAGACTAGCCTATACTTCCTTCTTGTGTTATACACGATAAATGCGCTGAGTGCTTTCCATTAGTGGGAGCACCTTCCACACCTGATCACAGCTCTTCTGTACGAATATCTGTGGATGGCTGTCTATCTGTTGTTCCTTCATTCCTGCATTGCCCCAGTGAATCTTCCAGGACAAACTGTGCAGGACATAGCACTGTTTACCTCAAATAAAAAACAGACTATCAAAACCTTGTGTGCTTCACTTTTCCTCTGAAAGTTTTTCTCTGTATTTCTTTTCTTAGCACATTCAAAAGAGTACTTATTAAACTATTTTATTCAAATTTAAATTTAGTCATTCAAACCACTGGTAGTTCAGCTTTGTACTCACCAACCATATTACCAAGTGTCTTAGGTAGGGTTTCTATTGCTGTGAAGAGACACTATGACCATGGCAACACTTATACAGAAAACATTTAATTGGGGATTTCACTTACAGTTTCAGAGTTTCAGTCCATTATCATTATGGTAAGGAGCATGTCAGTGTGCAGGCAGACATGTTACTGGATAGGTAGCTGAGAATCCTACATCTTGCAGGCAACAAAAAGTTGACGGAGATACTGAGCAGTATCCTGAACATAGGAAACCTCAAAACCCACCCCCACTGTAACACACTTCCTCCAACAAGGCCAAACTCACTCCAACAAAGCCACACCTTCTAATAGTCTAGTATTGCCACTCCTTATAAGATTATGGGGATCAATTACATTCAAGCTACCATATTCCACTCCTTGGCCCTCATAAGCTTATAACAATATAATAATGTGAAATGCACTTAGTGAAATTTCAGAAGTCCCCATAGTCTATCACAATCTCAACAATGTTTAAAAGTGCAAAGTTCAAGGTCTCTTCAGAGATTCATGAAATCTCTCAACTGTAATCCCCATATAAAATCAAAATCAAAACACAGATCACATACTTCTAACATATAATCGCATAGGATATACATTATCATTCCAAAACATGGGGAAGGGAACATAGTAAGGAAATACTGGGCAAAACCAAGACCAAAACCCAGGTGGGCAAACTCCAAACTCTGCATCTCCATGTCTGATGCCAAATGCTCTTCAGATCTCCAACTCTTTTCAGCTTTATTGACTACAACACACTTCTTTCGCTTGGGCTGGTTCCACTCCCATTCAAAGCTCTCCTTTGTAGGTATCCCATGACATTGTCATTTCTAATATCTTGGGGTCTCCGAGGCAATATAGGCTTCAACTTTACAGCTTCAAGCAATGGCCTCTCTACTAGGCCTCCATTCAGGGACA
>CABHPP010148952.1:0-24599 GCA_902168425.1 Peromyscus attwateri | reverse complement strand
CAGCCACCTCCAAGGTTCCCCTCCCAGGGACCCTACTCACCCAAAATGGCTCAGATGTTGCAGGGTGGTTTAACCTGGGAAAGAAAGAGGCATGGCCAGCAAATCCATGATGCCAAAACCTGGCAACATTCACAGCATTAGGTGGACCTAGCGGGTATGTGCCCCTGAAGGGGACTCACCCTCAGACAATGTCACAGAGTAGAGAATAGGGTGCATATCCATCATCTCTCATTAATCTAGCATCACTCCACTCAGGCCAGTGTTTGGAAGAGCCTTCCTCTCTGCTCCCAATCTCTCTTCTTCCTTCCTCCACAATGCTCTAGGTCTCTCCTACCCCTCTGATTCCCTGGGGGAATCCTGACTCCACAGCAAGGCTCTAGAGGTCATACCAACTATGTATTTCTGTCCTCAGGCAAGAGCATCAGGAGCAGGAGTTAAAGAAGTTTTCCTGCTGTGTGGAAGCTTCTAGAAGTAAGTTTCTAGACACTATGTCACCAGTTCCTATACCAAGCCCCCTCACCACTAGAGCAAAGAAGGGGAAGAGAAAGCCAGCCTCACCATATGCCTTAAATGTTTTCTGTGACTATAACATTAGACACTGTCCCTTTTGGGCACTTCTGGCAGCAGGAGCTCTTCTGATGTCCATAGAGTTCTAAGACAGAGATGCTACTGAATCTCCTTCCCCTCCCCTGACAGCTCATTGCCAAGGAAAATTGGTAACTTATTTTTTCCCCTGAGACATCTTAAAAATAGCAGAAGGGTCAGGGGAAGGTTAAGTGACCTCCGCAGAGCCATGCCAAGCTCAGGAAGTTCTGATGCTGAGACGTGTCGGTCTCCAGAGACCTGGGAGCTTGACACAATGGGGTCCTTTATAACATCTGCTGCTACAGGCTGATGAGCTAAATCAATCCCCGTTCCTTGTAATCAGTGGAGACAAATGGCTTGCCCTTCAAACCAGCTGTTAGCAGTGACTATAAATTGGTTCATTCTATGCAGAAAGATGCCCTGTGATAGGCTGTCAGCTAAATAAATGCTTTCTTCGATGTGACTTGAAACAGCAAGTCAAGAGTGACAATATATGAATGGAAGGAGCCAGAGCACTGAGCAGCCATCTCCTCAGTTGTGTGAAAGCTCTATAACAGTTACACAGGAGCTCAATTTTGAAGTTGATACATCAAGGTCATCATCCTTACAGTGATACCTCACGTCTACAGAGCAACTGTGTCCCAGGCTCCAGATGAAGGGGATAGCTTGCCGTTTTTTCACCCACCATTTGAGTAGGGAGGGAGGGAAGAAAGGGGGTCATTGGGAAGATAATTTAACAGGTAAAGCAGCTGACAGCCTTAAGTTGATCCCCAGAACCCACATGGAGGAAGGAGAGAAAGGCCTCTGTCCTGTGACTTCCATAGATGTTCTCTCTCTCTCTCTCTCTCTCTCTCTCTCTCTCTCTCTCTCTCTCTCTCTCTCTCTTTCACACACACACACACACACACACACACCAAAACAAAACAGGAAGGAAGGAAGGAAGGAAGGGAGGGAGGGAGGGAGAAAGGGAAGGAAGGGAAGTGAAACAGTAAAGCTCCCAATCTAGAAACTGAAGAAAATTCCTTAATAAAAAACAAAGAAACTAGAAACTCTGGGACTCCAGCCTGTGATTTAGAAACGGGGTACAGCACAGAAGAACATCTGATGTGAGGTCGAATTTGTTGTTCTCAGTCTTCTTTCTTGTGACAACCCAGAAAATTATTTGACCTACCCTGTGAATGCAAACCTCCCCACTTCTCTTCATTCTATGGTACTGGGGACTGATCGGCAAACGCTCTACCAATAAGCTGTGTCCCAGCCCTGGAGACAATTTTTTTTTTTCAAAGAAAGGAGGAATTCTGCATCCATATTCTTTTAAACATGTGTAGATAAGTGGAAATGCCCTTTTAAAACAATGAAGTCAGTGTCATTTGATTACATTTCTGAATCAGGACAGAGCCAGATACTGAAAACAGGGAAGTGTTAAATGCGCGGATGGTAAGACTCCATTGTCATGGTTTAGGTCTGAAATGTCTCCCACAGGTTTATGTGTTTGGACATTTGGTCCCTGCTAATTGGGGGAGATTGTAGAACCTTTGAGACAGATGACATGGCTGGAGGAGGTGGGTCCTTGGGGTGAGCCTCTAAGTGTTATAGTCTGGTCTTCCCACTGAGCTCTCTGCTTCTTGATAGGCCAAGATGGTGCTGCAAGCTTCTATTAACATAAGCCAAGCTGCCCGGGCTGCCATGATGGACTGTACTACAACCATTAACTGTCCTGCCTTAGGCTCCTTCTCTTAGGATTCTGTCACAGGAGTGAGAAAAGTAATACAGATTGAAGGGAGGAGAGTTCTTATATCGTTTCATACCAAACAAAAGCAAAGACAACTTGGAGTTATAATCAGAGGTGTAATATTAATGTTATAAACATTTTCAGTTCCCTGACACCAGTGTTGCTGCTGGGTTTTTGTAAACAGCATCACATTCTGTAGCCCAGGCTAACCTAAAATTCACTAAGCATTCTAGGCAGGCCTTGAACTTGCAGCATCTTCCTGACTTAGCCTCCCACATTAGATGTGTGTTTATTTGGGGTTTTGGTCAAGTTTCTTAATTCCTCCTGTCCTTCTGTTTTTCATTGGTAGACCTGTGCCTTACAGAAAGCTGCTCTCTGAGTCCACCCTGGATATCCTAGGCATACAGCACTTCTAGCCTTTGCAGGAGGAGACCATTGAAACTTAATGAAGATGCAGACCACACATCCAAAGGGTCTTCTCTGTAACGAGTTATTAACTACGAAGAGGTGAGATGTAACATCCTTCAAATATAAGGAAGGGAGACGAAGACTTTTTTAAAACTTAGTGTAAGTTGTATAAGTTAGACAAGGGGATCTGAATAAAGATGAGTTAAGATCTAGATAAGAATGGCACCCACTCCTAAGCTAGTATTTGAAAGACACCTGCTTGAGGCTATAATCCCTCCGAGTTAAAAATGCTATGGGACACTCATCATGGATATGAAATTTCTACAGAGTTCCTTCAAGGGGAACAGGAGTGTCTTGGCAAGCTTGTGCTGTGGCCTTAATTTATGCAGAGATAAGTGCGGTTTTGATTTCACATGTAGGGATGGATGGGAGCAAGAGATTTTCAGAGGCTTTCTGCCAGGGGCCGGGAGCAGGACTGGGGTTGATGGGAAACTCTTGGGCAATGGCCCAGCAATTGGTAATAAACATGAGAGTGGAGCATTTGTTGACCGAAGTCTCAAGTGTCAACTGCTTGAAGCTGCCCCATCTTTCATCAGGAGTGTCCTGGCCAGTGAATACCACTTTTTTTTTTTTTTTTTTTTTTGGTGGAGGCAAGTCTGTTTCTTTACTTTCTGAGCTCCCAAAGCAGTTCTCTCAGTTAGCCACAAGGGAGTCCTCAGGTGGCTAAGCAGTCTAGGGAAGGGGATGTCCTCTGGCACTGTAGCATCTGGTAAGGAACTGAAGACAGGTAAGACCACCTCCTGAGGGTGGAATATGCAAGAGGACCCCAGTGACTTGCATCCTGTCTTAAGGAGGACGTGATAGGCTGGTGAGCTTTAGGGTTATTTCTGTGTTCCAAAGTGCCATAAACAGACAGATGTGGATGGGCACAGGCTCAGGGGCAGGGAGAGTATTTCTAAGACAGTGTTGTGTGTAGCCAGCCACATTCACTTAAGTAGCATAGAACACAGGGTTGACAGGGGCTATTTCTTACATTAGAAGCCTATGAATGACTTGTTGCCATAGAAGGTGATCTGGGAGGCACTTTGGGAGACACAAGGAGAGGGTGCCGGAGCCTCCTCAGGAGGCTAATAGAAGTGCCTCTTCATTTTTTAATTATTAAATTAAATTTAATTGTTTTTGAGTCAGTTTCATGTAGCCTTGGTGCTGAGTTGAAGTAGAGATCTAGCTGAGGATGACCTTGAACTTCCAATGCTTCTGACTCCGCCTCCTGAGTGCTGGAACTAAAGGCATACACCACCATGTTAAGGTTGTATGGTGCTGGGTTCCAGGGCTTCCTGCATACTAGGTATGCTAGCTAGTTTCTGTTGACTTAACATAAACTAGAGTCACCTGAAAGTAGTGACCTCAGTTGAAAAGTAGTCTCCATCATCAGATTGGTGTGTAGGCAAATCTTTGGGGGCATTTTCTTGATAGAAGATTGTCGTGGGAGGGCCCAGCCTACTGTGGACATTGCTACCCCTGGGCAGGTAGTCCTGGGCTGTATAAGAAAGCAGGGGTGGAAGGTGGGGTATACTGAGATCCATACCCTCTAACAGGTAGGAACTGAAGTATACTGGGAGAACATGCCAGATCTGCTTTGATATGTTAAATAGGCACCTTGGCCATTAGACCTGGGTTTGAAACTTAGCAGTCCCCAGCCTTTATTTTAAAAGTTTGAACAGATGTCAGAGCCTTCTGTGGGAGATGCCCCCATTTAAGGCAGGCTGTTTTGTAAGTAACCACAACACTTAGCTGCATGTAGAATTTGTGAATGATGAATATGTTGCCACTGGAATCTGGAGAGGACTCACTGTGGACTTGCTTTCCCTTAATGAGTGTGTTATACAGGTTACCTTGGCAGAATGTGTCATTAATCTAATGCCACCCCTGTGTCCTGGGGGTAAAATATTGCATAGCAGCAAAGCTGTTGAGGTTCCCGTGGAACTGTGTCTCTCCAGAGAAGACAGATTGTGCCTGGATGGCTGTTGCAGGAAGCTGTGTACAGAACATACTGGCCAAGTCTATAAATAACCACGTGTGGCTGTGGATGAGATAAGATGGGTAATTTTAATAGTTCTGGGTACTGGAGGCCATAGTAGAAGGAACCACAGGATTAAGTATGCTGTGTGCCCCCAGGAGTTCTCATTTATCTTTGTCCAGGTTCAAGAACTAGCAAAGCAAAAATTGGGGCTACTAAACAGATAAGCAGTGGGAAGATCATTTCCTTTTAATTAGATATTAGGTAATAAGCTTTAATTATTAAAGGTCATTTTAATTAACATTGGGCAATATTAACTATTTTAACTGAGAGTCTGTGGGGCCTAGTTATCAAATTAATTTGTAATTGCCACTGACTTAATTCAATTTGAATTTATCACTCATTGTCTTAAAGTTTCTGTGCTCAATATAGACTATTTTAGGACTCTGGATACTATATAGGACTATAGGAAAACTGTAATTAAATTTATCATACCTGTTTTCCCTCTTTCATATCAATTTTTTTTTGAAGACTACAGGATGTTAATATTCTGACCTGCCCCCTTGAAAGCCCACCCCTTGGGGCTGCCCTGCGTCCTGAATGTAGAAGCCTCTTCTTAAGGAAGAACTCCTTCTCTTTCTCTCTCTCTTTCTCTCTTCTCCTCCTCTTTCCTATCTTCTCCCCATCTCTCTATTATAATAAACCATTTCTGCGCGGATTGTAGCGTCTGGGTTGCGAATGTCCACCCGTTGTCCCGCCGCCATGCCCGCATGGAGTAAGCCGCCTGCCAACCTACCGCTGTATCTGCCCAGCATGTCAGCATGTTTCCCTGCACATTCGGGATACCCTTGGGGTCCTCGCATAATTTATCATAACACAGGGTGCCTCAGTGTTTACTCTTACTAATACTCTCAGGTGTAACTAATGTGAGTCCCAATATTAAGTCTATGACATTTTGTCAATGAAGTCCCTCCTCTTTTCCCTTTTGTATTAAGCAGTGTCATTGGGTTCCAAGCCTAGGATCCCTGTATCCACTTTGACACCACCATAGGAGCCATTCTGAAGCTCGTTTTCCTACTCCTTACTGGGACAGGCCAATCAAGCTTATCGACCACTGGTCAGTACTGTCTGGCCGATTGTAGTTCATTTTTTTGTTGCTATAGCAAAATACCTGACCCTGGGTAATTTATAAAGAATACAAGTATATTTGCCAGGAAGTTGAAAAGCATGGCATTGGCATGCTTTAGAATAATTCATAGCAACAAAAAGAGTTGACTTTTGCATCAAATTAACAATAGATTTGGTTAAAATCAGACAGCTAACAAAATTTCATCATCTTAATCAAGACTGTGGCTCAAATTATAGGGTTTCTTTCTGGGTTATAACATGGCAGAGAACCTGTATTAGGCCATGTAAATCCGGATAATTTATTATCCCACAGATTCTGAGGCTCTGTAGCATGATGCTAGAGCTGGGATCTGGTGAAGACCTTGTGGTAAATTGCATCGTGGTGGGAGCTTGTTTGAATGGAACAGATCACATAGTGAGACAGGAATCCAGAGAGTCACTGGAGTTCTGGGAGATTTATGTCCCAAGGAGAGTTTTCCTAATGACCATTTGTTTGGCTTCTTTTAAAAGTCCCACCACCTCTTAATTCTGGCAGGCTGAGGACCAAGATTTCAACACGTGAAACTTTGGAGGACACACTTGGAGACTATCCAAGTACCGCAGCATTATGTGAGTGAGAGCAACCTTGAAAACCACTAAATCCTGTCCTGGGGGCCCCTTCCTGAAACTTCATCAAATCCGATTCTCAAAGGCTTCAGCTCCAAATACATTAGCATGTGAATTGAGGACCTGAGTTGCAGGCTGAGTTTTAACAGAGATAAACCTTAGAAAGCACTGTCCTGGCCTGTCTCACACACTTGGAGAGAAGTCACACCTTGTTAACTAATAATCATTGTTCAGGTGGCCATAGTGTTAGGGTTTCATGGCAGGTGGGCGGGGCACGGGGAGATGGGAGGGAGGGAGGGGCAGCATCCCTTATGGCTAGAAGACACAGTCTAGCACCAGGTGTCCCAGTCCTCTGGCTTTTACAGTCTTTCTGCCCCTCTTATGGTATGTTCCCTGAGCCTTAGATGTAGGGTTTGCATTGTAGATGTCGCAGTTGGGGCTAGCACCTCACAGCCGCTTATTCTCTGTATTTTGGTAAGTTGTGGATTTCTGTAGTAGCATCTGGCTGCTGCAAAGAGAAGCTTCTTTGATGAAGGGTGGGAACTGCACCCACCTGTGGGTGTGAGGATTAGTAGTTAGAATGTAGTTAGAAATTATATTGGTTCAGGAACACATCAGTAGTGGGTTCTCCTCTAGAGTCTGTGACTTCTTTAGCCATATGTAGTTTGGAAGAGGTGAGGAAGGGTAATATAGGGAAAGAGGAAGGAAGGAGAGATAACACTACAGATGTCTGAAACAGCCACTGTTGGAATTCCTGGCCACTCTCCCAGCTACGTGGCTGCACATGTGCTGTCCAGTAGCCAAGCAAGAGGCTTAGTCATCCTGGGGCCTTACATCCTGAGTAATCCATGTGCTACATGGTCACATAATCTATGTGCATGCATGGCATAGCTATGTAAGCCCAAATGCGCATGTGTGGGGAGAATCCATTAAAAAATGGGTCACAGACCCATCCCCCCCTCCTCCCTGCACAATCTTCCACAGACCTAAGCACATTCCCCTCTGTTCCTTCTCTTAATAAAATCTTATAGTGGGTTTTGTTGTGCTTCATGGCTTTTCTAGCACGGTGAACAGGACCGCTAAACGAATAACATTGTGCCGCATAATAACTAACAGCCACAAGGAAACATTATTTTACAAGCTAACTTAAAAATACCTATATAGCCAGGTGTGGTGGCACATGCCTTCAATAACAGCACTCAGAAGGCAGAGGCAGGCAGGTAGTTGTGAGTTCAAGGTCAATCTTGTCTAAATAGCTGAGTTCTAGACCAGACACAGCTACATAGTGTGAGACCCTATGCTCAAAATCAAAAGCAAACAGTCAATATATATTATATATATATATTCATTGATATACACATATATACATACATTATATATATATCAATGAGAATATATATATATATATATATATATAGAGAGAGAGAGAGAGAGAGAGAGAGAGAGAGTTTAGAGTTATGCTATACAGAATGATAATGCTGCCCACAAGAGCCATAAACTATTTGCCAAACCGCAAACACAAAAAATCTTCCTTTAAGTTGTTAGTCAGGGAGACCAAGAGCCTTCTAAAACAATATAAGCTATTGCCATTGCCTTTGTTGGCCTCCAAGAACTTGAAGAGAAGACTGTACTGATAAACAGAGGACTTGGAGGAATTGAGCTAGATCTGACCTTGAAGCCTCCTTCCTGAGAACTAGCTCTTGTGGTATCTAAAGGCACTATGCATGCTGCTGTGGGAGAGACGCAATTAGTAGTCCTACCCAGCTATAAAGTCTATGAATCACAACAATGACCAGCACAGAAAGAGACCTCCAATGGCGCAATAGTGGCACTGCTATCTTGGGGGCAACCAACAGCTGTCTAATTGGACTTAAGTCCCATTCTGTTGCAGGCTATTTGATCACACTGTGAACACCAACATTGCATTATTTACTGGAGGAACCTGCTTCTAGCTGTGGTGTGGCTTAGCCCTAAGCACACACCTTTAATCCAAGAGGTTCCTGCTGGACTATTGTGAACAGGATTAAATAAAATCAACCATAGATCAAGAGGTAGATCAAGCGACCAGTTGACAGGAAAAAGCCATAGAGGGTGGGAGGAAGTCAGGAGGATGGAGAGAGAGACACACACAGGAAGTAGAAGGGAAGTTCATCCAGTTGACAGGAAAAAGCCATAGACGGTGGGAGGAAGTCAGGAGGATGGAAAGAGATAGACACACACTGGAAGTAGAAGGGAAGTTCATTCAGTTGGAGGAGGGCTTTTTGTGTGTGTGTGTGTGTGTGTGTGTGTGTGTGTGTGTGTGTGTGTGTTTGAGACAGTGCAGGAGAAAGCTCTCTTTCTGGGATGATAGCGGAGGAGAAGGCAGCAGGGAGCTTTCTCTGCCTCTCTGAGCTAGGAGGATTTCACCCCAGAGTCTGGCTCCCAAGTCTTTATTGGTAAGATAGAATGATGAGACTTAGATTAAACAACACCATTCAATAGGAGGAATTTGTCCCATGGCATCTTGCTGCCACTGGTGGTACCAGTCAACAAGCCAAGAGCTGCCTGATGACAATATCATGTCAGTTTGAGGTCAAAATATATCCTGCTTACTATGTCAATTGGTCAACTATCCTAAAACACAGTTTTCTTCTTTCTTTTTTTTTCTGAAAATTTGAGATGTAATGAGGTCAGTAAGTCAGGAGGCAAAAGGCAAATTACCCAGAAACTATAGTTTGTTACAGTTCCTAGGAGAGAGAAGTCATCACAAAGGATGCATTGAGACGTGAACAGAGCAACACAGGAGGAAATGTGCAAGACCTTGTATAGTGTGCATATGTATGTGTGCACACATGTGTACAGGTCAGAGGTCACTATCAGGTGTCTCTCCCATCATTACACACCTGTGGGGACAGATCTCTAACTGAACCTGGGACTCATTATTGGTAGAGTTGGTGACCAGAGGCCCTGAAATCTATTTATCTCTGTCCCCACAACATTGGGGTTACAGGTACATGTTGCCACACTTAGCTTTTATGTGGATGCTGAGGATCCAAACTCAGGTCCTCAGCCTTCACAGCAAACATTTTACAGGCCGAGCTATATCCTTAATTCTATGGGCAAGGACTTTTATTGGGGTTTCTATGGGAAATGAAATTCTGATTTGTTTTTTTTTTTTTATTTGAATAGAGTAAAATTCACCTTTTAGGGATACGATACTCTGGGTTTTGACAAGTTTACAGAGTTGTGCATCCACCACCACAGTTTCTTCACTCCCAGCATTCTCTGGTGCTCCCTTTGGAGCATCCTTAACATCACTGATCCTTTTCCATCCCATTTGATTTTGCCTTTTCTCAAATGTCATATGAATGAGTTGTATAAGGAAAGTAGAAAGCAGTTGAGCAAGCCAAGGGGAGCAACACAGTACGCAGCAGTACTCCTAGGACTGTGCTTCAGTTCCTACCTCCAGGTTCTGCCTTGACGTCATGCCCTGACTTCCAGTCAGAATGGACTACTATAAGCTGACATAAACCCTTTCCTTCCCGAGTGGCTTAGTCACAGCAACAGAAAGCAAACTAGGACAGATTTTCTGTTCTTAATCCAGGAAAATGGTGAGCAAGGAGAGAGGAGAAAAAGAGTACCTCAGAGCTGGGAGTACAGTCACGTCTGCAGACACCAGGGAAACCTTCACGCCGCCTGCAATGTGCTCTTCTCCGCGTGTTCTTGGTAACCAGCAGCCAGACAGCATTCCCATTAAATGATTGAGTAAATGTGGGCACCACAGCTATGCAATGAAAGACGGTAAATAAAAGACCTCTTTTCCTTCTTAAGTATTTATTTGTGTGTGTGAGTGTGCACGCACGCACGCACGCGTGCACACCACAGCCCTTGGAACTCAGAGTCTAATTTTTGTCCCTTTTCTCCTTCCCTCATTGGTCCCAGGAGTAAAATCAGGTCCCCATGCTTGCACAGCAAGCCCTTTTACCCACTGAGCTCTCTCGCTGGCCTCCCTTTTCCTCCTTTGGGATTGAAGTGGGGGAATCACTCAGCTGTTGCAAAGGAACAACTTTTCCTGGAATTTGCTAGTTGAGATATCCTCAGCAGGGCTGAGGATGTAGTTCAGTTCAGGGACTGCTTGACTCTAGCATTCATGAGGCCCTTGGTGAGAGAGAGAGACAGAGACAGAGACAGAGAAAGAGAGAGAGAGAGATCTCACATTAGGGCTGAGAAGCAGCTGCTGCCAGCTGCATTTGTGAATGACCTAAGCTGATTTGCAATTCCATGGTTATGACTTTACAGATCTATTCAGACTTTTGTGTGTGCAAAGCTCTCTGTGCTGGGTTGGGCTGCAACACTGGTTAGCTGCTCTAATTGGTTGAATTCATAGAAGAATATTTGGAGTTGATTAAGAGAGGTTGATATGTAAATTAATGTAAAGTCTATGTAAATCCATTTTCTAGTGGCAGAGCTAACCCCTATCCCACACTCCCCACCCCCACCTCCCTTTTGAACTCATGGGCTCAAGCCACCCTCTTGTCTCAGCTTCTGGAGTCCCTAGAGCCACTGCCATACACCAGCAGGCCGTGCTCTACTTGATGCCAGTAGGCAGTCTGACGCATTCCACCCAGGAGGCCACAGAGGATCACCTCCCTCCGAATCAGCTTCAGATCCCACCTCCCTTTTCCCCAGTAACACACTGTGGAGTTTCAAACCTGAGACAAATGGCTGAGGTGCCTACTTTACCTATCAAAGCGGGCCAGCTTGCCAGGTTATCCCAGCATCCCTCAGTCCCTGCCAGTTACAGGGTATGGCTTGCACACCACACCTTATACACTGAACTCTCCTGCCCAGGGGCTCGGTTGCCCTTCCCCCAGAGGCTCTTCCCTGTATAATCCAGACATTATGAGTGTCTGCCCACTTTGTACCTTTGGCCTCCTGGCTACTACACTTGGTTTCCCTCTCTCCCCTCTGCCCCTCTCCCCACATGGCCCAACTCAGTCTGGTCATGTCCACTGTGGACTCTCCCGGATGTCCCTGCCTCTGACTATCTCCCTTTTTTCTATAAGAAATTTTCTCCTCCACCATACCGAGGAGCGGTCCTGTGCTTTCCTTCTTATTTCTTTTCTTTTCTTTTCTTTTTTTTTTTTCATTCACACACAAGAAAGGGAAGCATCATAACTGTCCCTCTTTAGAATTCAGAATATCATGTGAAAAGGAGGAGGGTGGGGTATCGGGGCTTTGTTAAGGATCACTGAGGGAAAGCTACTTTCTCCTGCTCAAAAGAATGAGCTCTGAGTTCTCCCTCTGACTCTGGGTGGAAACTTGACTTTGTAAAGATCTGTTTAAAGGGCTAGGAGGAGCATGGAGAGAAAGCTCAGTGGGTAGTGTTTGTTGCTGAAGCATGAGGGCCTAAATTAGGATTCCTAGTGCCCATTACTAGGGTGGGAGGGGGGAGACTGGATGATTCTGGGGTGTACCAAATCAGCCAGTCCAGCTGAATGGGAATCTTGGGGCTCAGTGAGAGACACTGTCTCTTGAAATAAGGTGAAGCACAATTGAGAAAGCCATGGAATGTCAACCAACAGCCTCCACACGTGCATATATATGAATACACCCCACACACTCACAGAAACGCACGCAGTGAGTGAACACATGTATACAAAGTGGGGGCCACTGTGAAAGAAAGAGTGTGTGAAAAGGTAATAGTGTCTTGATGGTGTTGAAGGTGGTGTGTGCTTTGTGGGAGATCCTGACAAGACAGACTTTTCACCCAAAGCCCTGCCCTTCTTTTCTGGCCACCTTGGCTGTCTCATACCCAGCTACAATATTTATTTCTTACCAATAGAGTTCCCAATCTTGTTGTTTTAATATTGCCATTCCTTTGAACCCTAAGGTCTGTTCTGATAGAAACATGAGGAAACACATGTTTTGCTGTTCGTACTCCTTAACAAGCTCTTTGCTGCAAGATGGGTAGCATCTCAGGAGAGAGCGTATGTGACTCAGGGAGCGTATGACCTGCTCCTGGTGGAGAACTGACTGATTCTTGTCTCGGGGTCCTTTAGCCAAGCTGGAAAAGCCAAAGAATTCAGTCTGATGCACCAAATTGTGGGTGAACACATTTTTCTTGCACAGTGTGTAAGTGGCTACACACTCAACCAATACTGGTAAATGAATGCTATTTCACAAAGCAACTGCCCCTATACTGACATATTCGAAGAGTATGCCCTTTCAAGAAGCAGACCAAAAGCTGAGAAAAGGAAGGGATCAGTGGAGGAGATGGCCGGAAAGTTCATACACTAACAGAAGGAAGTGAAACACACACTGTAGTAGAAACATCATAGCCTCTTCCCTGAAGCTACCTATCTCTAAAAGGAGCAGTGATTGGCAGCTAAGGGGGGAGGAGGGAATTGATTATAAATGACCAGATGAAGAGGGGGAAAATCCCAGAAGCAAGTTGCTGCTGTGAGCAGTGGAGGGTACATGGGAGCACTGACTGGAGCAGCTATTGCAGAACCAGAGAGGGTTGTGCAGGTCCTGAGCGAGCTACTCAACTGCCTTCCCTCTCTGCCTCCTGCACTGTCCTCTTGGTCACCTGTCCTCTCTTTTGGCCCATAAGAAACTTGGGAAAGATTCAGGGCAACAGCTGCTGATATATTCTAGGGGTCTTGAAATGATACAGTCTAGGGGTCTTGATTGGGTTTGTTGTCTCTACCAGTTAAAGAATTAAAAGGCAGGAAAAATCTGAAGTGCAACAGGTAGCAGAAGAGAACTCCCAAGCACCGCAGACAGGATCAGCAGTTGAAAGACAGTGTTTATTGGGGGTGAGGAAATAAACGCACACAGCAGACATACAGAGAAAAGGTCCTCTGCAAAGCAGAGGGGAGACTCAGGAAGCCAAACATCCATTTTTCCTCTCAAGGGCTGAGGGTTTTAAGGTCTCTGAAAAGTTTTCTTCGCCTAATTTAGGGGTGATCAATTTGAAGAAAGATAGGATGGTTGGTTGGCCCCGAACTGTTGAATGGCATGTCATGATCCAGTCTTGAACTTGTTGAACCAGTCCATCAACAGGGGCTTGCTTGTGGGAGAAAAAAAAGCTGCCAGGCTTTTTGTCTCCAGTGAGGAGGAAGAAGAAGCTGGCCACCTTAGAAATCCACTATCTTTATTACCTGTCTATGGCCCCTCTCCCTATCTGCTTGCCTACCAAGGAGTCTGCCTAACCCCTAGTTTTTCACTGCAACAGAAACTCACAATAGAAGTCTGAAAGATTGGAAGCCCTGATTCAGGTGGCACATGGTGGAATAGGCTGATAATCACAACACTCAAGTTTGAGGTCAGCCTGGGCTACCCAATGAGTTCCATGCTAGCCTGTGTTAATCCCAAAGATTCAAAGAGGAAGACCACTGACCCAAATCATCAGGACCAAATTAATCAAAGCAAGCTTTTTTTAAAAAAAAATTCATATACACAGGCTGTCTCTCCCTAAAAGCAGGGTTCAAGAGCTCAGCATTGGATGTGAGGGAGGCAAAGTTTTCATAGCTCAGGGGTAGGGGCTTTCTAAATGGAGGGTTTGGCTGGCAAAATAGGAGGGATTACAGATGTAGGACATAAGCATAACAAGTTGGTCATAATGATCTCCTGAAACAAAGACATGATTGCAAGGTGGTGATACCAAGGTAGTCATAACAACAGGTAGTCATAACAAGATATTGAACGTAAAAACAACAGTAGGGTTGCAAAATGATTATAATAACTTTTTGAAATAAAGACATGTTTGCAGTTTTCTGAAACAGGCAGTACAGAACCATTTGCAGTTAAGCTTACAGGTGGGGCATAGCCCAATCCTTGAGGAACAGAGGTTTGATCATAAACAGGAGTGAACCTAGTTTGTCTTTACCATAACATGGCTTTTAAGCCTGAGAAGGAGGCAGGCTGATTTATCACCTGAGCTATATAGAATCTGTCTCAGACACACAGTAACAAAACTATGACAATCAAATCTCTTTTGAGAGACGTCATTTTGAGAACTACTGGTATAAGGAAAACAGGAAGAAGTCTTCAGAATCACATAAACCATAGCACAGAAATAGACTGTCGTGTGTCAGTAACATTGCTCAGTGGTTAAAGGTGCTTGCTGTCAAGTCTAATGACCTGAGTTTTAACTATGAGCCACTAATGTTAGAAGAAGTCTTCTGACTTCCGCATCTATACTGTGGCACATGTATATAAATACATGAATAAATGTTAATTTTTTTAAAAGCCCATAATCCTAAAGATAATTCCAGCCACTCAGCTATCTGTTTCACAGTCAGGTGAATCCAAAGGGGCATAATGTAGGCTCATATGTAGTATCCCCAGTTCAACAAATATGCCTCCCTGTAAGTCCCAGAGGGTCTTTAACATGGATAGATTATATACCATAAAGAAAGAGGCTTTCTTGAATGGAAAAACACATATATCAAAAGAAAAGCTAGAGTTCCACATCTTATAACAAATACATTATGTACTTTACCCTATCCTTCTGGGTATATCATCATTCATAATAAATACTTTCAATTTTAAGCTTGTAATTTTCCAACTGACTTTAAAAAAATCAAAGTTCAGTAAGTAAAACATTCAAAAGACAAGCTAAAAAGAAAATATGAAGATAATAAGGAGGAATGGAGTGATCAAGGGGCAGAGCCATAGGTGGCAGGGAACCAGAAGGAATTTCTGTCTGGTCCCTGTGTGTTTAGGCTCCATTTCAAACCAGTTGGGAGTTGTTGGCATGGAGGAAGCAGCATTGTTCTAGGAGGGCACAGATTCCATGCTCCCTTCCATGATGATAATGGATTGAACCTCTGAAACTGTAAGCTGCCACCCCAATTAAATGTTTTCCTTTATAAGAGTTGCCGTGGTCATGGTGTCTCTTCACCCATAATCTCACAGAGAGCAGATCCTCAAGGCAAGCTGGGTGATTATGGGTGGGCTACCATACCTGTCAGGCTTTTACCTCAGCTCCAAACTGCAGTCCACATTACCCACTGATTAATCTCCTATCCCCATTGCTGGCATTTTTTTCCCTTAAGATTTATTTATTTTTATTTTATGTAGATGAGCATGTTGTTGGCATGTATGTATGTGCACCATGTGTACATATATACCTGGCACCCACTGAAGCTATAAGAGGGCATCAGATCCCTTAGAATAAGAGTTACAGACAGTTGTAAACCACCATGTGGGTGTTGAGAACTGAAACTGGGTCCTTTGCCTAGCAGCAAATGCTCTTAAGAACTGAGCTGTCTTTTCATTGTTTTTAAAGTCCATTTCCATTGCTTTTTAAGTTGAAAAAAGTAGTAAGATAGCAGTGGATTCTAAGCCAGAAGCTTTCAAACAAAGCAGTCATTTTCTACGGGAATGATGGAAGAATCACAGGCATGCACCACCATGCCCAATTTGATTCTTTGTTTTGTTTAAAATTTTCACATGCAAGCGAAATTATGCAATGTTTTCCTTTCTGTATGTGGCTTATTTCTCTAAACACAATGTCCCCCTGGGTTTGTCTGCATTGCCCCAAATGGCAGTATCTCCATGTGAAGACTGATGTGTTTCATTTTGCAGAGTTTGGAATATTAAAGTATGTACACCATACCATAGATACTTAGGATTTCCATGGGCAACTGTTCTAAAAAGGCAGACTCTGTATTCTCACATTTATTAGAAGTTATGGCCATCTTGGGGATTCCCATACAAATTAAGACCAACATTGTTCCAGATATGTGTCTAGTAAAATGAAACTGGTTTTTTTCATATTATAATATAAAACATATTACAGATATACCACACAATCCTATAGGACAAGCAGTTATAGAAAGATCTAATTGCATTTTAAAAGATATACTTAATAAACAGAAAGGGGTAATAAAGACCCCCAGAGTTACATTGCACAATGCTCTATTAACTTTAAATTTTTAAATGCTAATGAGAAAGGAATGACAGCTGCAGAAAGACATTGGATAGTAGGAAAACAAAAACAAACCTGCTGAATTAAATCAGCCTGTATACTTTAAAGATGTGTTGACCTCAGAATGGAAACCAGGATATGGGTAATGCTGGGAAAGAGGTTTTGCTTTTGTTTCCACAAAAGAAGAAAAGCTATAGATACCATCAAGATTGATAAGATTAGATTCGAATAGGAGAGACCCCTTAATTAGGAGAGACAATAGCTCATCAAATAGAGTGGTCATTCAATCTAAACTAACTTGTAAGACTAACAATTACTTTTTATTTGATCAAATATAACCTACAAAAAAAAAAAAGAGGAAATTCCTCCAAGTTAGGATTGGGGCAGGGCTTTGTTTTTGTGTTTCCAGGATAATAAAAGCATCCAACAAAGGAATCTAAGGACCACTGGACAAATGAGACATTAGAAAAAGAAGGATGAATCATGAAGAAAAAAATGTCCCAAGAAAAAGAGTAAATTGGCCATATGGTATAGCACACTTCCAAAAGGATAAAATCTCATAAATCTTCCCAAATGTTTGTTTCTACTGTTCTCTATAGACATATAAAGCAAATTGCCTTTTTGTAGTCCCAATTCAATTAAAAATCAAAGCTGGCTTTGGAGTTGGAGTGTGGTTCTATCCTTCTCTAAAACCAAGCATGCTTGTTCAAAGAAAATCCAAAATCTCTGTCTCATGTCAGAAGAGCCACCTGGTGTGGAACAGAAGACAAACCAAAATTAAGAGACTATTCTATTGTCACCAACCTCATAATCCTTTGGTTTTACTTTGACTCTTTAAAACTTTTCTTAAGGTATAAATATTATCTCAAAATTTATAAAATTATATATGTATACACCCACATATATTATACACACACACACACACACACACGCTTTCTGTCATATAGAGTACTAACCAGTTCTAGAAATAGGTGTCATTTAGCTTCCTGCATGTGATTTTGGTCTTGAGTCTGAAATAGGTAACTGGGAATTAAGTTTGTGTACTCCAGATATCCTTAACAAATTGTGATCTTTTAACCTCTTGGAGATTTGCTGCATATGACATTTAAAGTGTTTAATTTTCTGCAGTGAACCATGACCATTCCTAACATCGACCTTTGAAGTTTCCATAAAGATGATGGGACCCCACAACAACAAATCCACCTGGACTGTGGTAACACCACTAAGCTGACAAATACCACCCAAAGATCAGTTTAGGACTACAAACTGCTCAGGACAACGTCAAAGTGGTTAGTGAAGATGATCCAGCCTCCTACACTACTCCAGTCAGGACTTAAGAAAAGCCCTTCACGTTCCCATCACACGGACTGGACAACAGCTAGCCCGCTCAGGACTTGATCATTATCTCAAGTTTCTCAAGGTCCCTTAAAGATGTTGGTGCCCCCAGACAACAGGAAGTAATTTCAAGAACAAGACACCCAGGCCAGGTGGTAGTGGTGCACGCCTTTAATCCCAGCACTTGGGAGGCAGAGCCAGGAGGGTCTCTGTGAGTTCGAGGCCAGCCTGGTCTACAGAGCAAGATCCGGGACAGGCACCAAAACTACACAGTGAAACCCTGTCTTGAAAAAAACAAAACAAAAAACAAAAAACAAACAAACCAACAAAAAAAGAACAAGACACCCACATTCTCCAGAGGTGGGGTGGGTGGTTTTTGGTCATTTGGTGAATTATCAATGTTTATCATCATTTAGGTGATTAGTTGCAAGTTGTTATTGGTCATAGTCAGGGAGGAAACTAAGGAAAGGGGGTTTGATTCAGGGATCTTGTTCTGAAAATAAAAAGGAGGGAGATAGGAACGATAGGATTAAAGGATAGATTATTGAATCTACTCTTTTTTTTTTTTTTTTGGTTTTTCAAATTAGGTTTTTTTTTTTTATTTTTGTTGCTGTTCTGTATCTCACTCTTTAGATCCGGGTGGCCTTGAACTCACAGAGATTCACCTGCCTCTGCCTCCCAGTGCTGGGGTTAAAGGCATGTGCCACCACCGCCCAGCTAAATCTACTCTTAAACTAAAAAGGCAACTACTAATCTCAAATATTTCACATTGGTATGGATTTTTGTATATTGATACAAATTTAAGGTTATTTTTGTTATACTGTGTATATGTTTCTATTCTTTAAGATATTACACCTATGCAGCTCATTTGAAAAGTTAATGTAAAGTTCTAATCCTTGAAAGCTATTTAGGATAACAAATACAGATTAGTAATTAGTCATCTATAACAATCAAAGTTAGATTCATGTTAGGTATGTTTTCAAGGTCAAACAAAGATATATTTTAAAATAGATAGATGGTCTTCAAACACTTTGGAGACCTACAGAATATGCCACTTAAAACATTTTCATAACATAAGACCTTTTATAACAGTGAGTGTGCTCTTGGCAGCACTAATTTACTTCAAAAGAAGATGATGGACATTGAATAACCTCCATATGGAGTTTGCTTTCATTGTGGCAAAGTTAGCCACTGGGCAAAAAACTGTCCTTGCCTTGACTGCTGCCCAAAGTGGACAAGCAGGACAGAAAAAAGGGTGAATGCCAAACTTTTCCAAGACAAGGTAAGACAATTCTTCAAAAATTTTGCTTCACAAAAAGTCTGCCAGATATTCTAGGCCTATAGGCCAAAGATGAATGCCCCAATGTTGCAGAGGAACCTTGGGGTTACTGTCCAGGCAGCTAGGTGTCTCTGACATTTCTATAGTTTTGGAAGTTGATAGCTCTGCATTTCCTGTTTACTCAGGTAATATTATATCCTTTTCAGGTCTCTGATGGGGTTGAAGACTAGATAGTTATAGTTACAGTTTTCCTTAGTTATAATAGAAAGTAAATTAGATTTAAAAAAAAACTTTGGACTCACCAAGATAGGATAGATAATGGAATATTTTCTCTGAATTTGTCAAATACTAATGGACTAGACATTGTGAATACACTTCTTAATTGGTAATTATATATAGTTTTACTATGTTAGAGTTAAAACCTTCCCTTTTCATTTAGACAAAAAGGGGGAAATGTTTTGGGATATTTTGATCATACATTGACACTCCCAAGACTGGCAGTAAAGTTTAGCTTGAATCAGAGGGTGGAGCTAGCTACTAGCTGACCAAAATTAGCCAGAGAGGTTTGGAGGACCAAGGACATATAGAGAGACATGGAAAGTAGTACAGAGGGGCTTAGGAAGGTCACAAGGCCTTTTGGGTCAGGGCAGTAGAGAGAGAGAGAGGAGGTCACTGATCGATGCTCTGCCACTTCTCTGATCAATCAGGTTTTTGCCCCATATCTGACTCCCAAGTTTTTATTAATAATAGAATAATTTAGATAATCATTACATCATGCTAACAAGTGTGAGGTTAAAAACCTCATTATAATAGTGACTTGTTTGGATTTTCCTTAATTTTGGTGATGTCCAACTGCTTTTATATTTTTCTTGGTCATTTTTATGTTTTATTTGGGAAAATGTACATTTGTGCCCTTTGCCTGTTTTTTTTTTTTCCAACTGGTAATTTTGTTTTTCTGACGTTTGAGTTGTGTGTGGATCCTTACATATTTTGGACATCGATTCCGTATCATGGTTTACAAGGATTTTCTCCCAGCCTGGAGTGTGCCTTTCATTGGACTGACAGCTTCCTTTGCTGTGTGTGGTAGTTTGAATGGAATTGGCCCCCATAATCTCATAGGGAGTGGCACTGTTAGGAGGTGTGACTTTGTTGGAGTGGATATGGCCTTGTTGGAAGAAGTGTGTCACTGTGGGGTAGGCTTTGAGGTTTCCTAGGCCAAGGATACCACCCAGTGTCTCAGTCCACTTCCTGTTGCCTGTTCAGCTACTACTCCAGGACCACACCTGCTTGCACGCTGCCATGCTCCCCACCATGATAATAATGGACTGAACCTCTGAAACTGTAAGCTTTCATCCCCAGTTAAATATTTTACTTTGTAAGAGTTGCCATGGTCATGGTGTCTCTTCACAGCAGTAGAAACCCTAAGACATTGTGTAAAAACTTTTTTTTAATATAGCAACATTTGCCTATTTTTGCTTTTGTCATCTGGATATTTGTTATCCTAACTAAAAAATTATTACAAAGACTTATGTCAAAAAACTTCTCTGTCGCATGAATCCTAATTGGTCTTAATAAAAACCCAGCGCCAGATACTAGGGTAAATGCTGAAAGATCAGAGAGACAAAGGAACAAGCCACAGCCACCTCTCATCTCACCAACTCCTCAGCCTAAAAGACATGAAGCTCCTGTCTCTTCCCACCTTATGTTCCTTTTCCACCCAGCCATATCACTTCCTATCTCAACCTTCCTAGTGCTGGGATTAAAGGCATGTGATTCCCCAAATCCTGAGATTAAAGGTGTGAGCCGTCAGCATCTAGCCTTGTTTCTCTTTTGGACTGGGTTAATCTCGGGTAGTCCAGGGTGACCTTGAACTCACAGAGATCTGTCTGCCTCTGCCTCCTGAGTGCTAGGATTAAAGGTGTGCGCCACCACCGCCTGGCCTCTATGGATAACTCTGTGGCTGGCTCTGCCTTCTAATCTTTAGACAAGCTTTATTTGTTAGAGCATATATAAAATATCACCACACTTTTCCTTTCAGGAATTTTAGACTTTCAAATCTTACATTTATATCATTAATCCACTTTGAGTTGATTTTTGTATATGGCATAAGATAGGGATCCAGGGTTGGGGATTTAGCTCAGTGGTAGAGCGCTTGCCTAGCAAGCGCAAGGCCCTGGGTTCGGTCCTCAGCTCTGAAAAAAAAAAAAAAAAGAGAGGGTTCACTCCCTTAGCAAGTGGATATCCAGTTTTCTTAATGTCATTTACTGAAGAAACTCTTATTTCTGTACTGTTTCCTTTTGGAATCTTGTTAAATATTATTTGATTTTGGATGGATGGTCAATTAGTGTTGTGTGTCTGGTTTTATGCCAGTTCCATATTGTTTTTATTGTGATAGCTTTGTAGTAGATTTGGGGACCAGGATGCATGACATCTCCAACTTTGCTCTTTTTGCTCAATTTTGGTTAGTCTATTCAAGGTTTTTTGTGGGTCATGTGAAATTTAGGATTTCATTTTCTATTTCTGTGAAATATATTATTGACATTTTGATGGAGACTGTATTACATCTATAGGTCATCTAGGACATCTTAACAAGTTATTTTTCTAATCTGTGAACATGGAATGTCTTTTTTCATTTATTAGGGTATTTTTTTAAAAAATTTCTTTCATTGGTATAGTTTTTGTATAAAGCATCTTTGGATAAATTCATTCCTAAGTATATTAATTTTAAATGTTATTCTAAGTGAGGAATGTTTTGCATAGTTCATAGTTAGTATATGGAAACCCTATTTATTTATATATTTTTGTACATTGATTTTATATTCTGCAACCTTACCCAATTTGTGTATTAGTTCTAGCAGATTTTGGTGGAGCCTATAGGTTATAGTACATATCATATACAAACAGAGATGACTTAATCTATTCCTTTTTAATGTGATCATGTTTTATTTTCTTGTCTAACTTTCTAACTAGGACCTTAGGGTAATGTAGAACCGAAGTGGCAAGTTGGGGGTATCATTGTAAACCCCCTGACTGGATAATCAAAGCTTTCTCCTTTTCACTACTGAGTATAGGACTACATGTCGCCTAATTATGTATGGACCTACATATGGCCTTAATTGTGTTGAGATACATTATTTCTATACCTCATTATTCAATTTTAAATTGTTTTTTTTTTTTTTTTGTTTTGAGACAAGGTTTCTCTGTGTAAAAGTCCTGGCTGTCCTAGAACTCGATTTGTAAACCAAGATGGCCTTGAACTCACATAGATCTGCCTGCCTCTGGCTCCCAAATGCTGGGATTAAAGACATATGCCACCATGACTGGCTCAATTTTCAGTTTTTTAAAGATTTATTTTTTATTGTATTTGTGTAAGTGTTTGCCTATATATATATATGTATTGTATCACATGTATGCCTAATGTCTGAAATTTCTAGAAGAGTTCATCGGATCCCCTGGGACTAGATTTATAGATGTGGTGATCTGCCATGTGGATGTTTGGAACCAAATGTGGGTCCATTGCAAGTAGAAACTGCTCTTAACCTCAGAGCCACCTCTTCAGCCCACATTCAAGATGTATCACCCTAAAAAGTTGTTAAATTTGCCAAGTGATTTTTCTACATCTTTAATATGATTATGTGGGATTTCATCCTTCACTTAATTGATGTGGCAAAGCCACATTTGTCAGTTTGTGTACTTGAGCCATCCTTTTATTGTGAGCACAATGGACTTGATCATCGCGATAACCTTTTTCCAGTGCTGTTGAATTCAGTGTGCGGCATTTTGCTGAAAATTTTTGCATCTATATTCAACAGAAATATTGATCAGTAATTGTCCTTTTTTGTAGAATCTTTGTTTATATTTGGTACCAGAGTAGTACTGGCCTTGTGAAATGACTTGGCCTTGTGAAACCCTTTAGAAGGGTTTGAGAAAAGAGTGAAATTCAACAGTGAAAATTTCCTTTGGGGGAAAAAGTGTATCAGATCCAATCTCTTCACTCATTTTTAGTCTGTTTAGAATTTGTATTTCTTCATAATTCAGTATTGGTAAATTGTATATTTCCAAGAATGTATCCATTCTGGGTTACTCAGTTTGTTGGCACATTACTGTTCATAGTTTTTCATGTTCTTCTGATGACTTCCATTTCTGATTTCACTTATTGGTTTTCTCTTTTTTATTCTCAGGCTCAGAGTTTGTTAATGTCTTCATCATTCAAAACCACTCAAGCTTTGAAAAGATCTGTTATATTATTTTCTAGGTCTCTATTTCATTCATTTCTATGCTGATATTTCTTATTTCCTACACATTTGGACTTTACTCATTCTTTTTTGCTCCTTGGAGTTTTTGACTTGTTTCTTTGACTTGATTCTGGCAATGCAGGGACCAGAACTGCAGCCTCGAATTTTCTGGCACTGAGTTGTAGTACCCTCCGCCCTTTGGGGTTTAACATTCATTGTCTGCGATCTGTCTGCTTCTTCACTATCTGCTTGTTAGGATGAACGTCCTTCTTAGAACTCCTTCTCCTAAATCTGGTGTGGTCCCTGTCCTTCATGTTTGCCCCACAATATTGATTTCCCATTTGATTTTTAAATCCTTGTGTCATTCAGGCCAATGTTATTTCCATATTTTTTGTGAATTTTCTAAGTTTCTTCCTGATTTTGATTTATGGTCTCGTGCCATCGTGGTAAGGGGGAAAAAAACAAACAAACAAAACACTTGAAGTTTCCTGATTGACCCAGTCTCTAGTCTGCCAGGGTTAGGGTGCTCTTTGAAGCCCAACAGACAGGCAGACTTCTATGACTTTGTGAGCCTGGATGACATTTTGTCTCCTCCAGCACCAGTCTTGCAGGCTCCCAGTCACCCACTGCCTCCAGTAAGCCGCCCCCACCCAAAAAAAAAAAAATTTTTTTTATTCACTACTTTCAAAATTCACGCCACAAGCTGGGGCTCAAGTGTTCAATGAATAAACCTCACAGTAAGTTAAAGCACACAAACAAACAAACAAACAAGCATAAGCCTGTGAGGGTCATTTCACACTCAGACAACAGCAGAATGCTCTCACTCCTTCCTCTTTACCTGTTATGCATCTCTGATATGTGTTTGCTTTGTGGTTACTACAAGGCTTCATAGAACTTATTTTATCGTTTTTTTTTAACTTTAATCACATACCAAAACTCTGCACTTTCCATCAGCTCCCTCCAGTCTATGTTCTTGATGTCACAATTTAATCATTAGTATATTGCATTTCCTTTAGTTAATTATTGTGGCTGTAGTTGCTTTATAATAATAATACTAACAAAATGAAAGACAAACTATAATAAAAAATTTAAAGGCAAAATGCATTATTAAGTAAAAGCAAGACAATATATCAGAAAAACAGAAGTAAATGAATTTAAAAAAAACAATAAAAAGGGAGAAATATAAGAGTAAAGGATAGGATTTTTTATTTCTTTGGTTTTGTTGTTGCTTTTTTGTTTATCTGTTTTTTTTTTTTTTTTTTTTTTTTTAAAAAATAAGAAAAAGGAAGAACAGAGAGGAGAAAAGCAAAATAGATGTGTATGTGCGGGGATGGGGTGGGGTGAGGGTGGGG
>CABHPP010148951.1:0-15901 GCA_902168425.1 Peromyscus attwateri | reverse complement strand
CCCACCCCCAACAAGCATCTCTTTCATTACTTTTCCCCCTCTGGCCCGACCCCAACCTGCCCAACCCAATCCCTCTTGTTCCCATCCCCCTCTGCCGCATTTACCCAGGAGATCTGTTATTTCCCCTTCCCAGGGAGATCCATGTGTCCCTCTTTGGGCCCTCCTTGTTATCTACCCTCTCTGGGGCTGTGGACTGTAGCCTGGTTATCCTTTACTTTCCACCTAATATCCAATTATAAGTGAGTACATAAGCAGAAGAAGGATAACAACAATAGATGTGCAGTTGTGGATAGAGGAAAGACCACAAGACCTCAGCCCTATGCAAAGAAACACTGGCAACTGAAGGGTGATGAGAGTGAGAGAATTACTTCCCCAGGGAAGGGAGAACACAAGAGAAGGTCATTCAATGCCATCAGCCATAACAACATACATATAAGGAACAGACTGATCAGGTTATATTAAGGAGTACACATGCATATACATACATTCATGTGATAACAATAAAAACGGTCATGAATTGAGAGAGAACAAAGAGCACTACGCTGAACATTTATCAGGGAGTAGTAAGAAAGCAGAAGTGATTAATTTTATTGTAATCTCAAAAATAATACAAAAATTAATTTAATTAATTAATAAAAGGAAAAGCAAAGCATTTCACCTTGAAATTATATACACAAGCAACAGCAAATGGACTCAGCAGGTTATATTAATATATTTTCATGTTTATGTATGTATTTTACATCTGTATGTGTTTCAATAATAATGAACTTTAAAGATGGGATCAATCCGAGAGGGAGTAGAGTGCCATGGAATGGGTTAGAGAGGCAGTAGACAAGTTCAGTGGTGTAAAGGAAATGAGGGAAATGATCTATTTATACCTTATTGAAGAAATAAAATGAAGGTCAAAAAGTCTATAACTTCAGAGTTAGAGAGTAGGTTCAGTGGTTGAGTGTGCTTATTCCTCTTCCAGAGAACTCATTCACTTCCTAGAACACACATCAGGTGGCTTACAACTGCCTGTTGGTCCAGTTCCAGGGCAGCTGAAAGCTTGTTCTAATCACCTCACACACCTACATACATGTAACATATGGAAGCACACACACATATACATGAAAAATTAAATTTAGAATAATAAGTAAGAAGCTATTGCTACCAAGAGGACATAAATAAACAGCAGGATGTACACGGACCATAGCACAGAATTTGAATGGGAAAGAATGTGAAAGTACTGAAGCCTTCCACATGACAAGCCCTCCCTATACATTAGATGTAAAAATTCGATAGAAGGCACCAGTAGAGGAAATCAAGCAGAAGATTCACAGAGGTGGAAATCAAGGTGGGTGTATTATTACATTTAGACAGTCATAAATTAAAAGTGATGACCATATCCTACAAGATCTCTGGGATGCTGTTCAGAGGCTGATTGGATAATTTCCTGTTTTTGTGATAAAACACCATGGTCAGAAGCTCTTAAGGAAGGAAGAGTGCATTTGGCTCCCAGTTCCTGGGGTATGTAGGCATGTCTTGGTGGGGAGGCAAAGCAGCAAGTGGCAAGCATGGTTGCAGGAAAAGGTGGCTCAGAGATCACATCTAAAGTAGAGGCGGCAGAATGCAAAAAAAAATATAGGAAGAAGGTAGATTATACACACTCAAATAAAGTTCTCATCTCCCACAGCTTTCCAAAACCACCCTAACAGCACCATCACCTAGTGAGCAAGTATTCAAATCCCTGTGCCTGTGGGTGACATTCTTGTTAAAAGTACCACAGTGTGGAGAAACTTGGGGCATGAAAACCATATTCTGTGAAAAGAAGTAGAAAATTTGCACGGATTATGGGGGCAAATATGAGCATGAGCAGCCTTGTAGCAGAGGCAACTAGAATCAATACAGTCATGACTGGAAAAGAAATTCTTCCTCATCTATCATGGTATCTGGGTGCTGGGGAGGCTCTCAGGAATCCAGAAGGTTGACCCCACCTTGGTCTACTGGCAGTGGTCTAGAGGGTGCCTGGACCGGTCTGCTCTGGTGACCAGCCTAGCAAATAACCTAGCTATCATCATAAAGCCTTTGTCCAGATACAGAGATCCACGGCCAGGCTCCAGACTGAGCTCCGGGAATCCAATTGATGAGAGAGAGGAGAGATACTGCAGGCGAGAGACGTCGAGATCATGATGGGAGGACGTGCAGAGATGACTGGCCACACAAGTGGAAGCCCATGAACTGTGGACTGGTGGCTGTGGAGCCCCCATGGGACTGGACTAGACACTCTGGCCATGGAAGACAGTTGTTTGGCTTGAACTGTTTGGGGGGAACCCAGGCAGAGGGATCAAGATCTGTCCCTGGTCTAAGGGCAGGCTTCTGGAATCCGGTGCCTGTGGTGTGACGCCTTGCACAGTCTTGGTGCAGTGGGAAGGGGCTTGGACCTGCCTAGGCTCAGTGTGCTGGGCTCTGCTGACTCCCCATGGGAGACCTCGATTTGGGGGATGTGGGGTGGCTTTGGAAAGAGGGCTGGAGTGTGGGACAAGGGAGGAGGGGGGGAACCTGTGGATAGTATGTGGAGTGACTAGAACATTTCGTAATAAAGAAAAATGAAAAAAAATTAAAAAAAAGAAAATGGAGAGTAAAAAAAAGAAATTCTTAACATCAACTAATGATCAAAGGAGTCTCACTTTTTCTTCTTGGGACAGGGTCTCACTAGAGATTTCCCTTTGGCCTTGAACTCACTATGCAGACCAGGCCAGCCTCAAACTCAAAGGTAAGCCTGCCTCTGCTTCCTGCTTCCTGCCTAGTGTCGGGATTAAATACTTGTACCAGCACACCTGGCCACACAGTATGTATAACTTTAATGCCTCGAACTACAGTGAAAATGTCAGTTACACAGAACTAAAGTACCACAGACAGAAAGAAACTCCAAGAGAGAAGTACTGTATTTCCATAAAGGCAAAGCCCACACAAATAAGAACTTTCAGTGAAAACCCTAAATACAAAATTTTAGAAAGATGAATTTCATACTCCCAAACAAAACAAATGTCAATTAGGATTAATATAAAGTCAAGTCATCCTTCAAATTTGAAGAAGGCAAGGCCTTGGAAGGTAAGAGTAAACTAAAGCCAAGCAAGACCACCAGACCAGCCCTGAACCTGTTTACTGACTTGGTTTGTACAGAGCTCTCGGTGATCTAAGGGGAATGGGCGTGCCAGTGTTGCTTGGCAGCAATTATTACATAGCCATTTGGATGTGTGTTTGACTGGTGAAATGTAAGGTCACAACTATTGAACTGATTGATCAGTTATTAAAGGTTCATATGGGCTAAAGTGTGGGGCGTTTAACCACCAACCCCACAGTTCCCCAGAGTTTCTTGAGTGTGAGCAGCAGGAAATATTAGAAGGATTTATTGCGGAGATTCTTGTGGAGATAAACAGATAGAAAATAATGGATAGCCTCGAGAGGGCCTGGAACCTTTTCCAAGGGGCCCTGACTGTCTCTGCCCCAGGGTTTTTATAGAGACGCCAAGGGGGTGGAGCAAATGACCTCCTCCCCCAGCACAGCCAAGTGCAGACCATCTCAGACACCTGCACTCAAGCCCATGGTCCTAATCATCCTCTATGCAGACCTACTGGGTAAAGCCACAAGGAACCCTAGAATGGGCTCCCACAGGTCCCCCTTTCTTAATATATAAAAAATAACTATTAATGGCTTATAGCAATCTCCATAGCTGTTACACCTCCCAGTACTGGAATAGAGGATGATAAAGATGGCATTTCTCTTTTGAATTAGGTCCAAGGTGACTACAGCAGTCTTAGCTGCCTCAAAAGCCCTTTCTAAACCAAAAACTCTTAAGGCGACTACAAACTTCAAGAATCCCTTAGCTTCATCATTACCATTAACAGGTTAACATAAATATTGCTATACATAGTCACAATTCTCTCAGTCTTACAACTCAAAGCAAACTCTTAACAGAATCTTTTGAATTAGCATATATGGTGCTATATATAGTTAATTTTCTCCGTCTTACAGTTTTAACTCTTAATCATTTGAATTTTCTTGCTAACAGAACATAGGAAAAACTTTGATTTATTCACAAACTTAAATATTTCCTTAACTCCACAAAACCAGGGTGCATTAATAGCAATAGGTTTCTGCAAACAATTCAATCTCATAACTCCCTTTTCTTTATAATTTTTTAAACAAAATCTCAAACCTAGTTAGAAAACCCAAACTTTTCCATTTAAACAGTTCCATTTGTAACACAAAACCAGTTCTGTACATGATTCCATTTTTACATAAACAGTTCCACAAAACAATTGCATTTTTAACACAGAATACATGAATCACCAGCATATATGCATACACAAAACTGCATCTTGAGTCAAGGTAGAAACAACAAACTTCTTCATTTAAACAGTTCCATTTTTAACCCAATTCCAGCAAACAGTTCCTAGGTCATTACTATAAATAAACTCAAAATTGTCCCATTGAAATGAAATCTCTATTGTGCATTTTATTTCTTAAGTCTCAAAATTCAAATGATACATTCTGGTACTAGCCTTCCAAATATGAGAAATCCATAACCAAAATCTTTTTGTAGTTTTATCTTATTTTCAGTTCAAAAAGTTCAAAAAAGTAAGTTCTGGTATCAGGCTTTCACTTCCAAATATGAAGAGACGTTTACAACCAAAACTTTTTGCAGTTAATAATTTTAGTTCAAACAAGCGTCTCTGCAACTTTTGTTCTCACAGACAGAGACCTTTCTAGGTACAGTAGTATTCTAACCGTACCGTGTTTGATGTTAGCTCAGATTTTTCTGTGTTGCGTCAATTTTCCACGGATCTCAGCTGTGGATGCCTTGTGCTGGTTCTGGTGTCCGCCATTCTTAGCGGCTTCTGGAGCCTTTGAAACCATTCAGACTGCCTGAATGGTTTTGCAGTCTGCTAGGACACTAACTTCTGTATCTCAGGTTCTTTCACCATATACATTAAGAATAGACTCACACTTAACATTTACATTTTACAAACTCACATATAACATTTTTGGCCTTGCAAAGCATTTAAGACTTGCATTCAACATTTACACTTTTTTACAAACTCACATATAACGTATTAGCATCTACTTATTTAGACGCTTTAACTATAGAAGTACTTTAGCAAATATATTTCTTATTACTTCTTATATTCATTCCATCTTCTTATTTAAACATACATTTACAACTAGCATCTTTACTTCTTACAAGCTTATTACTACATGTCTTAAGACTACCTTAGATACTTCTTACAAGCTTATATTCTTAAAGGAACTCTATAGATCTATTTTACAAACTTATATAGGGCTACCATTAGCATATATTTAACTTAGCAAACACCTAAAGATTTCTTAACAGAGATCTAACAAGACAGAATTTTTACAAACTCACATATTTTCATCTTTTTCTACTTCTTACTCTTAATTATTATCACTATCTCTATTAGAAAGATTCTCTTAACTAGACAGGGAGTACGTACATTTCTAAAGTTTAGAGTTTATAGTCAGCTTTGCTATAAAGCACTGGATTTAGTGAGCGTTGTCGTTATAGAATTGTGATAGTTGTTGCTAGGGGACTGTAACCTTCTCGGGATGAAGCCACACCCCAAAGTGGCCCAGTTCTCTCATGCATTCTGGGAAAGGTAGTTTTTCCGCTAAAGATGGAGCCATTGCCCTGAAACACTTTGGTCAGCTGGAAAATACGTTCACGGTAAACTTAAAATACAGCTTTTAAAAGAAAAAGGAGGAAAATCGTCTAAGAGTTTAAGTGTCAGTTCCAATGAAAAATTGAAAGGATACGGAATTAGGCACTTCGCGGTTTGGGGCTCCCTTAGTAAAATGACTTATTTACCCTAATAGCTGTGCAAAGTTTTTATGGTAGTTGGAATCTTTCTAATAGAGATAGTGATAATAATTAAGTCCATAATAATATCAGTACCTTATATCAGTCATTTCCCATACTTCTTTTCGGGTCTGAGAGTCAACTTCTAAGTTTTTTTTTTTTTTTTTTTTTTTTTTACCAGACTTGCTTACAAATTCTTGCCCGGGAGGTTTGAACAAAGTTTTTTGCTTTTGCAACGGGAGATTTGAACAAGCATTTTACATTTTCAACTATGGGACATTGGGAGGTTTCTGGTCTCTCCTCAGCTGGCTTTAACAGGTGTCTCTCCTTCATTTGACACTGGCCCCTGATCAGAACTGCACCTGCCTCCTTAGCGCACATTGAGGCTGGCATTTCTGATAGCAACTTTCCTCGGGGCTTGTGTTTGTTTTAGCCAGTCAGTGAAAAACAAACAGCTTTTCCATAGCTCCTTCAGAGAGATTTTCTCCCACTGATTTTATTCTCATTTTGCTTGTTCCTTGCCCGCCAGACGCAGAGCTTCAGGTATTTGTCTGCAGCTCTGTTCCTCTGCTAGCTGCCTTTGGAGGTAGGGGCTTTCTTCCCCCCAATCTGCCTCAAACTCTTAGCAGCTTTTACAGGTCATACATTTTCTGGGGAGGAATCTGTCCCTTCTGTTTCTTCAGAGTCTTTCTCCCTGACAGTACCCAGTTTGGTCTCAGTTT
The DNA here is from genome assembly GCA_902168425.1 of Peromyscus attwateri. Lineage (NCBI taxonomy): Eukaryota > Metazoa > Chordata > Mammalia > Rodentia > Cricetidae > Peromyscus > Peromyscus attwateri. Next base: position 9,319 of record CABHPP010148951.1, on the reverse strand, counting down.
ATCCCTTCTACCCCAGAAAGAGTTTCTGACACTACAGTGGCAGCTTTCCCTGCTCCTGAAGGTAGGGGCTTGTTGTCCGTTTGTTTTCGGGGTCTGTGTGGTTTGTGTAGAGACTGAAAATCTAACAAGGGAGGTTTTTGCCATTTCTAAACTCCCATTAGGACAAGTGCTTTGCCTCATCAGGCCTTCACCTGGTCCAGTCCCCAGTGGGTTGTGTTTGCTTGTCTGGGTGCTCAAGGACAGAGCTTATGCCAGAGGCAATCACCCCTTAGGGCTACACTCCATCTCTTGGGAGTCAGTTGAAACAAAGCTTTTCTCAAAGAGGTGCTTTCTCTGACAGCAAAGAAAGCTTTACTCCTGGATAGTTCCGTTCTGCCCGGGCTGGGCTCTTGCTCCAGACAGCGTTCTGACTCAGCAGCACAACTGCTTCAGACACAGTTCAGCTTTACTGTTTTTCCAGAAAGGTCCTTTCTCTGATAGGAAAGCTTTTTCTCAGATTTCTTTTTGCACCTGTGGACCTATCAACCCGGGACTTGTAGGAAAGTGGACAATTGTGCCGTTCTCACCGGCTTTAGCTTTGTTCGTTAGCAATCTTCCCCTGGGTCCTGCGCCTTCCTGCCTCGGCTCTGGGCTCCAGGAAGTTTACAACTGCAGGAACTCTAGTATCCCCGAAATGCACTCCAACTCAGAGACGCTGGCCAGTCGCCTCTGGGTTTTTGGTCAGAAGCTAGGATACAATGCTAGCAGAGTTTGGATTGCTTCAGGGGATCTTTGCTTAGGAAGATTTGGAGCACCTTTTCAATCTGAAACGCTCACTCAGAAACAAAACCCTTGATGCCTCAGCTCAGCTGTAATAGAAAAGCTTGGCTTTTTTGCCTTTCTCAGGTAAAGTTTCCTGCCCTTTTGGGCTCTCTGTAGCTCTTTAGCCACACTCTCCCAAGTGTTTCCCTCAGGGTACTCTGACCCACTGTCTTTTACTATCTTCAAGAGACAGAGCTTAGAAGAGGTTTTTAGGAACTTGTCCCTGCCTCCTGCATTGCAGGGAGGATTTTTAAAGCTTGAAAGAGAACTTAGGTTTTGCTGTCTTAAATTTGTTTTCCCTTAGAGACAGGTGGTCCCCATACTAATATCTTCAGGTGATTCTAATTTGTCCTTGAGAGAGAGAGTTCTGAAAAGCTTTAGTTTTTAAGTTTAAGAGCTTTTGAGAGAGATTAAAGCTTTTTAGAGAGATTTTTTCCCCAGATTGTCAAGAAAAGCTTTTTAGTTTGAGATAGATTTTTCCCCCCCAGGAGAGAAAGGCCAACTTTTCCCAAAACTTCTGAACTTTAAACTTTTTGGCTTTTTACACCCCCATTTTTGCCTCAGGGAGAAAACAGTTTCTCCTGCTGCTTGGACTTAACATTTCAGCTGTCCCCAGGTCAAAAGCTTCCATAGGAAACTTTCTTCCCCATAAGCTCAGAGAAGAGATTTTTTACTACCCTTAAAGCCCAAAGCAAGATTTTTTCCGCCCAGTTTGCATTCAAAGCCCCCAAAGTTAGAAAACTGAAGAGTTTTTCTGTCTAGTTGCCTTATTTTTTCTACACGATCTTACACTTCTAAGTTTTTCCTACACTATATTACTACCCTATATCTTATACTCATTTTTCACAGATAGAAACTGAGAAAGGGATAGAAGATAGAAAATTTTGACAGAAGAGAATTTCGCTGCAGCATCAGACATCCTTCCAGTCCGCTTTCCTTTTCTCTCGAGGATAAAACCCCTGCCCCTCAATATATATATAAAATATATATTTTCCATAACACCGGCATGCCTTTCCACTGGCAGGGCTGACTCAACACTTTCGCCAAAAACTCTAATGAAACTATTATTTTCCTTTATCTTTGGTCCCTAGTACTTTGTCTTTAGTCCCTGTTCGTTTGTCTTTAGTCCCCCTTTTTTCTTTAGTCCCTGTTCATGGCGCCAGTCTGTGGGGCGTTTACCCACCAAACCGACAGCTCCCCAGAGTTTTCTTGATGGTGAGCAGCAGGAAATATTAGAAGGATTTGTTGAGGAGTATCTTGCGGAGATAAACAGATAGAAAATAAAGGATAGCCTCGAGAGGGCCTGGAACCTTTTCCAAGGGGCCCCGACTGTCTCTGCCCCAGGGTTTTTATAGAGACGCCAAGGGGGTGGAGCAAATGACCTCCTCCCCCAGCACAGCCAAGTGCAGACCATCTCAGACACCTGCACTCAAGCCCGTGGTCCTAATCATCCTCTATGCGGACCTGCTGGGTAAAGCCACAAGGAACCCTAGAATGGGCTCCCACACTAAAGAATTTCATGAGTGAAATTAGACCAGAGCAATGTTTTCCACACTGAGAACACTCTTGTGTTTTAAGAAAAAGCAGAAAAGCCCCTGGGAGTTTTGTGATGTGTTTAGCGGTGGGAGAGGCAATTTATCATATTTGGGTGGTAGTAACAGGGATAGGCACAGCCAACCATACAATCCTGACAATAAATTCCACATTGAGATGTGTAAGGACAGAATAATAAATAAAAGGAAAATCAAATAAGCGTTGAGCTTGCACTGTATGAAAAAGTATTACATGACACAGATAAAATGGTAACGGGGCTTGGAAGTTAACGATGGGGAGGGTCATGAGAAAATTGGGTGATGGGAGAAGCTGACCTTTCCCAGCTCCCTTGTGTTAACTGGTAGGGAGAGCCTAGCTATGTTTTCTACAAGGCTAGCTCCTCCACACCTGTGACCTTAGAGGGGCTGAGTGTCCAGGTCATAGTCTCGAGCAGCAGCATAATACCAAAGCTCCAGCAGGTTTCCTATTATCTTGTAATTCCCACTGAAGTATTTTATCAATAAAATAGTGTTACATAAAATAATTGGGACTTTATTTAAATGGATAGTATTAATAGAATCATAATTGTGCACACTCTAGAAAGTGCAGAATCCAAGAAATGCTCCCCATAATGTATCCATTTCTGATCTAAAAATTATCCAGATATAATTCAATATTAATTTTATATCAGCATGCCTCCACTTATACTACTTTTTTTAAAATTAATATTTTATTTTTTATCAGTGTTTAGCTGCATGTGTGTCTGTGAACAACATGGTGGCTGAGGAGGCCAGCAGAGGCTGTGAGGTCCCTCTATGTGCCATCAGGGAGCTGGGGACTGATGCTGTGTCCCCTGGAGAAGCAGCCACTGCTCGTTACCACTGAGTTATCACTCCATACAGCCCTTACTGAACAAACATTCAAACAAGCAGAACTTGATGGCTAGGATTTTCACCTCTCCCTGCTCCTTCTCTTCATCCCCTTCATCTTCTTCCTCCTCTTCTTCCATTTTCTTGTTTCTCACTAGTGTCTTTGTGATGTTATTCTCACATCTCTGTAGATTTCCCATATTTCTCCTAAGCTTCTCTACAGAAAGTATAGATGATTACTTTCTATAGTCCTGACCAGTAATTCAGCACTGACCAGCCACTTTTTACCCAACACCATTTGCTGACAAGCTCCAGGTTATCTGCAAGTTATTTCTGCCATTTTTAGTTACTTCTGATCGAACAGAATAGAGCTTGATGGGAGATTCATAATTAACAAAGCAATAAACTCATCTTGCTTTCCAAGTTTGGGTCCAGCTCGAGTGGCCCACCTTGTCCAAAATCTTCCTTGTCAAATTGCTGTTATATACTGATATTAGGCAAAGGAAAATATATCTACGGATATAAAACTAAACAATATAGCAGGAGATTTTTCTCCCTCTGGACTTTGACTTTCACAAAGCTTTTTAGAAGGTTTACAGTATGAGTCATTAAATCATTTACTATACATGTGAAAGATCTCAAACCCAAATTGAATGTGTTTGGTTACTCATGTAACCAACAGGCCACTACAGTACTAGTTGGAGTAATTTTCCTAGCCGTTTAGTGTTGTAGCTTATGAGCTTCAGCAATGGTAAATATCATTGATATCTTTATGTCATTAGCGGCATGCATGGCAGCTTCGGTCAATGATAAAATCACATGGTGATGCAAACCTTGGGAGAGAAGGCCATGCAAAGGCCTGGGTATTGCAATAGAGCCAGTCCTGATAGAGCCAGTGCAGGTGAGGCAGCCTGGAAGTTGTGAGCATGGCACAGCTGTCCCCACTACTCATCTGTCCCTTATTGATGTGTGTGGGGTAAGATGACCTCTCCCTCCTGCCCATGTATGCCTGAGGCAGGAGGGACAACTGGATCTGAGGACACAAGAGCAGGAGAGCTGAACCAGAAAGCCACCAGCTGCAATTCTCAGGAGAGTAGGCCCTGGACCTCAACTAAGCAATACAATAGAGACAATCCTGTAGGCAGAGGTGTGAATGAGAAGCACACAGAGAGAGTGCTGAAAACAGGCACATACACAGATTCAAAGGCTCATGACAAAGAGGAGGGCTACAGACAGGGAGAGAGGGTGGAAAGAGACTGGGATGACCAAGGAGTGAGAAGAAGAGAGGATTACTACCCAGCAGATCTGCATAGAGGAGGATGATCACTCAGACACCACGGGCCTGAGTGCAGGTGTCTGAGATGGTCTGCACTTGGCTGTGCTGGGGGAGGAGGTCATTTGCTCCACCCCCTTGGCGTCTCTATAAAAACCCTGGGGCAGAGACAGTCGGGGCCCCTTGGAAAAGGTTCCAGGCCCTCTCGAGGCTATCCTTTATTTTCTATCTGTTTATCTCCGCAAGATTCTCCGCAATAAATCCTTCTATCTAATATTTCCTGCTGCTCACACTCAAGAAAACTCTGGGGAGCTGTGGGGTTGGTGGGTAAATGCCCCACAGAATGGCGCCATGAACAGGGACTAAAGAAAAAAGAAAAAAAAAGGGGGGACTAAAAAAGGGGGGACTAAAGACAAATGAACAGGGACTAAAGACAAAGTAGTAGGGACTAAAGATAAAGGAAAATAATAGTTTTATTATTGTTTTTGGCTAAAGTGTGGGTCAGCCCTGCCAGTGGAGAGGCATGCCGGTGTTATAGAAAAAAAAAATATATATATATATTATTGAGGGGCAGGGGTTTTATCCTCGAGAGAAATGGAAAGCAGACTGGAAGGATGTCCGATGCTGCAGCGCAAAATTCTCTTCTGTCATAATTTTCTATCTTCTATCCCTTTCTTAATTTATATCTGTGAAAAATAAGTATAAGGTATAGCATAGTAATACAGTATAGGAAAAACTTAGTGTAAGATCGTGTAGAAAAGTAAGGCAACTAGACAGAAAAATTCTTCAATTTTCTAACTTTGGGGGCTATGAATGCAAACTGGGGGGGAAAATCTTTGTTTGGGCTTTACGGGTAGTAAAAAAGCTCTTCTTTGAGCTTATGGGGAAGAAAAAGTTTCCTATGGAAGCTTTTGACCTGGGGACAGCTGAAATGCTAAGTCCAAGCAGCAGGAGAAATTGTTTTCTCCCTGAGGCAAAAACGCAGGAGTAAAAAGCCAAAAATTTAAAGTTGGGAAGTTTGGGGAAAAAATTGGTCTTTCTCTCTTGGGCGAAAAAAATCTTTTTCTTAAACTAAAAGCTTTTCTTGGAAAACTTGGGGGAAACTCTAAAAAGCCTTAATCTTTCTCAAAAGCTCTCAAACTTAAAAACTAAAGCCTTTAACTTTTTCTCTCAGAAGGACAAAAATTAGAGTCACCCGAAGATATTAGTATGGGGACTACCTGTGATTAGCTCTAAGGGAAAACAAACTTAAGACAGCAAAACCTCTCTAAGATCTCTTTCAAGCTTTAAAAATCCTCCCTGCAATACAAGAGGCAGGGATGGAGTTCCTAAAAACCTCTCTTCTAAGCTCTGTCTCAAGCTAGTAAAAGGCAGTGGGTCAAAGTCCTCTGAGGGAAACACTTGGGAGAGTGTGGGTAAAGAGCTACAGAGAGCCCAAAAGGGCAGGAAACTTTACCTGAGAAAAGCAAAAAGCCAAGCTTTTCAGTTACAGCCGAGCTGAGGCATCAAGGATTTTGTTTCTGAGTGAGCGTCTTTGAAAAGGTGCTCCTAATCTTCCTAATGCAAAGATCCCCTGAAGCATTGTATCCTTTCTTCTGAGCAAAAACCCAGAGGCAACTGGCCAGTGTCTGAGTTGAAATGCATTTCGGGGATACTAGGGTTCCTACAGTTGCAAACTTCCTGGAGCACAGAGCTGAGGCAGGAAGGTGCAGGACCCAGGGGAAGATTGCTAACGAACAAAGCTAAAGCCAGTGGGAACAACACAGTTGCCCACTTTCCTACAAGTCCCGTTTGATAGGTCCACAGCTCCAAAAAGAAATCTGAGAAAAGCTTTCCTATCAGAGTAAGGACCTTTCTGGGAAACAAAGCTGAACTATGTCTGAAGCAGTTGTGCTCCTGAGTCAGAACGCTGTCTGGGAAAAGAGCCCAGCCAGGGCAAAACAGAACTATCCAGGAGTAAAGCTTTCTTTGCTGTCAGAGAAAGCATCTCTTTGAGAAAAGCTTTGTTTCAACTGACTCCCAATGTGATGAAGGAGTGTAGCCCTTTGGGGTGATTGCCTCTGCCATAACCTCTGTCCTTGAGCACATGGACAAACAAACACAACCCACTGGGATTGGACCAGGTGAAGGCCTGATGAAGCAAAACACGTGTCCTAATGGGAGTTTAGAAATGGCAAAAACCTCCCTTGTTAGATTTTCAGTCTCTACACAAACCACACAGACCCCGAAAACAGAAACTGACAAAAAGCCCCTACCTTCAGTAGCAGGGAAAGCTGCCACTGTAGTGTGGAATCTTTCTGGGGTAGAAGGGATAAACTGAGACCAAACTGGGAACTGCCTGGGAGAAAGACTCTGAAGAAACAGAAGGGACAGATTCCTCCCCAGAAAATGCATGACCTGTGAAAGCTGCTAAGAGTTTGAGGCAGATTGGGGGGGAAGAAAGCCCCTACCTCCAAAGGCAGGTAGCAGAGGAACAGAGCAGCCTGAGATATCTGAAGCTCTGCATCTGGCGGGGAAGGAACAAGCAAAATGAGAAATCAGTGGGATAAAATCTCTCTAGAAGAGCTATGGAAAAGCTGTTGTGAATGATCTTGTTTTTCACTGACTGGCTAAGGGAAGCACAAGCCCGGAGGAAAGTTGCTATCAGAAATGCCAGCCTCAATGCCGGCTAATGAGGCAGGTGCGGTTCTGATCAGGGGCCAGTGTCAAATGAAGGAGAGACACCTGTTAAAGCCAGCTGAGGAGAGACCAGAAACCTCCCAATGTCCCATAGTTGAAAATGTAAAATGCTTGTTCAAATCTCCCGTTGCAAAAGCAAAAAACTTTGTTCAAATCTCCCAGGCAAGAATTTGTAAGCAAGTCTGGTAAAAGAACCAGTTGACTCTCAGACCTGAAAAGAACTATGGGAAATGAAGTCCAAAAGTTAGATTGCAATAAGGGACTGATATAAGGGAAATGCATTCTGGGAAAGGTAGTTTTTCTGCTGAAGATGGCGACATTGCCCTGAAATACTTTTGTCAGTTCATGGTAAACTTAAAATACAGCTTTTAAAAGAATAAGGAGGAAAATCGTCTAAGAGTTTAAGTGTCAGTTCCAATGAAAAACTGAAAGGATATGGAACTAGGAGCTTCGCAGTTTGGGGCTCTGTTGGTAAAATGCCTTATTTACCCTAATAGCTGTTCAAAGTTTTTATGGTAGTTGGATAACAAAAAGCTACCTTTAAGAGCAAACAAGCCACTTTAAAATCATTAAGAAAACAAGGGAAAGCCGTTTATACACTGAACGTTGTCTTAGATATGAAGAAACTTATGTGAAATTAAAAATTCTTTACCTTTTGAACAAACAGCCTGCAAGGAGTTGATTCCTTTGCAAATCTAATTAAGGGGATAAGAAACAGGCATTCAAAAAAGATGACTGCTTTATAGACTAGAGACAAACTTCAGAAAAGCTGTCTTACAAAAGAGTTGCTACACCTGAAAGTTCCTTATAAAAAAATCAATGCTAAATATTACAGCTGCTAATATCAGGAGTTAAAGCTAATGAAGTGAAAATACTAAATCCTGAAAATGGATTTCTCAAAGTAAGCTAATGAAGGATATGTTTCATGAAAGAACATCTATGTTCTTGACTCCTTTGAATAGTAACAGTTTTGGTGAAAATATTGGAACTAACAACAATGAAGTCAAAATGTTTCAACAAATTCAAGACGCTATTCACAAAAGAAAGCTGCCATGCTTTATGGGCCATATTAGAGCTCAGTCTAATCTTCCTGGTCCTTTAGCAGAGGGTAATGCAATGGCTGATAAGTTAACAAAGATTAGTAGCATTATCCCAAGTGGAAATGGCGCAATAGTAACATGCTCTTCGTCATCAAAATAGCAAAAGTTTAAGAAAGCAATTCAATCTTACCAAAGAAGCAGCTCATCAAATAGTTAAACGATGTGTGATATGTCCACATCCCTTAGGGGTAAACTATCCCTCACTTAGGGGTAAACCCTTGAGATTTTCTTCCCAATCATCTATGGCAAATGGATGTTACGCATATTGCAGAATTTGGCAAATTAAGATACGTACATGTGACCATTGACACTTATTCAGAATTTTTAATGGCTAGTGCACAACCTGGGGAAGCTACGAAACATGTAATTATGCACTGCTTGAAGTGTTTTTCGTATATGAGTATACCAAAAATTATTAAAGCTGATAATGGTTCTGGATATAGTAGTAAGGCATTTCAACAATTTTGTACCCAATGGGAAATCATACATAAAACAGTTATTCCTTATAATCCTCAGGGAACAAGGTATTGTAGAAAGGGCTCATAGCAGTCTTAAAATACAACTTCAAAAAATAAAATTAAAAAAGGAAGAAATTTACCCTCAATTGCCACATAATGCATTAAATCATGCTCTTTTTGTTCTGAACTTTTTGAATATGGATGTCTTTGAACAGTCTGCCGCAGATAGACTTTGGCACAGTGGCATCCAAGCGACTTTTGCTCAAGTGAGATGGAAAGATCCCTGCACAGGATTATGGAAGGGTCCTGATCTTGTTTTAATATGGGGTAGAGGACATGTTTGTGTTTTTTTTTTCACAAGAGGAGAATGAAGCTCCGTGGTTACCGGAGTGTCTGGGAAGGAGCATGGAACTAAGGAAAGTCAGCTCCGATGATGTTCCTATAAAGGAACCAGAATGAAAATGGCTCGATTAGTGTTTTTGAGGTTTTGTCACTGGTTAATGCAAACTGAGGAAATAGAATTCGGAGCTGTGCCACTTTTGGCTTTACTAGCTCCTTTAGAAAAATACTTTATATCACCTAATAGCTGTGCAGTATTTGTCGAAG